>BQKN01064965.1:274855-302417 GCA_022839385.1 Asparagus kiusianus | reverse complement strand
AAGCCAAAATCCCCTCTCGATTCCTTCCATGAACGAGAGGTCCACAACTTGAACGATCAAACCTTTAAACAGTTAGGATCGTATCAAACCCCTACTTGGTCAAACCTTACTACAGTTAGGACCACAACCAAAATCCCCTCTCGATTCCCTCCATGAACGAGAGGTCCACAACTTGAGCGATCAAACCTTTAAACAGTTAGGATCGTCTCAAAACTCCCACTTGGTCAAACCTTACTACAGTTAGGACCACAACCAAAATCTCCTTTCGATTTACATTGCGAACGAAAGGTCCACTTTTGAATTGGATAATCAAACCATATGACAGTTAGGATTATTCAAACCAATCCAGATTCTCTAAGTGGAGATCCCACTTTGAGTTTTCTTTGCACCAGGAGATAGAATATAAAATTCTTCCTCTCCGATTTTGGGTTCATCTCTACCAACAAACAAGAGACCAGGAGATAGAATATAAAATTCTTTCTCTCCATCATCGGGTTCATCTCTACCAACAAAAAAGAGACCAGAATACTCCAATAGATACACGAGTCTAAACTGTTTCCCTACCCTCAATAGGAAGTTTCTGGAGAATATCACTTAGAATATTCTTAAGAATAACCTGACTACCTCCCAACGGGTATATGAGGTTAACTATTCCTTGAAAACTCCAAAAAAAAAATACATGAGTATAAACTGTGTTCTTATGAAGAACTGATACAGTGATTAACAATCCAGTATCAATTTGATGACAAAAGCTGAATTCACAAATACAAATTCCAGCTTCGAGTCAAGACTTTGACAACGGTCAAGCGATAAACGTAGCACCGGAAGAATTTTTGTCTATTCTACAAAGCAATGAATAGACCAAAGGATGAAGAAGTCAAGAGTTGAAGCCATTCACAAGTCCTTCTATACGATCTACTCAGTTAAATACTGAAGTGATTGCAAACAAAAACCCATCTTATCCAAAGTGTCCCAGACTCTTCTATAAAGGAATGAGTCTAGAACACTTTAGAGGGGGTATCTGTAGGCGTCAAAAAATGCTGAAAGATATCCAAATACAGCTCAAGAGGAAGTCATCCAAAAAATCATGAAAAGGACACAAGTATAGACCGTCTCGCACGCGAGACAGTCTTTACTGTCTCGCATGCGAGACAGTCTTTACTGTCTCGCCCGCGCGAGACAGTCTTTACTATCTCGCCCGCACGAGACAGTGTTTACTGTCTCGCCCGCGAGACAGTGTTTACTGTCTCGCACGTGAGACAGTTCTCAAAAGTTCAGAAACTGCTCCAATAACCGCTGACACGTGGCCACCAACTGTTCAGGAAAGTGGAAAACGTCGTGGGCGAGAATCACGTTGATAACTGCCAAAATAACAAAGTTTTAAAACGTGGGAAGGTAGTTACAAGAAAACTGCCAGGCAGTTGAGGATTTTCGAGACAGTATTTACTGTCTCGGAACCCGAGATAGTGTTTACTGTCTCGGAAGCACTATTTGCCCCAGGGGTTATAAATACCCCCTGAGATCGATTTTCCAAGGGGGGCTGAACAGGATAGCACTTTACTGAGCAATTCAGAGCAGAGAGAGCAGGCACACTTGTTCTTGGATTTTCCTTGAGTTCGAGCTTTGACTTGATCTTAAGAAGAATGACTATCTTGCTTTGATAAGATCTTCGTTTCAAATTCTCACTTCGATAAACAAAGGAAGAATCAGTAACCCCTCTTCACGATCTGTGATTCGGTGGTCCACGAGCTAAAGCGCTCCCGGCACAGGCAAAGTCCCACAAAAACAGGATTCGATAAACGACTTCTGTGTTATTTTCTCAAGAGTTGTAATTTTCTATTTGTTGTGTAAAAGAGGTCTTATAAAAAGACTATTTCTTTGAATTTGTTGTAATCGAACGAAGATATAATGAATTCCACAGCAAACCCAACTTTTGGCGAAAACACTCATATGTGAGGGATATTTGCTCTTTTGTTTTCTCTCTAATACTTAATGTAGGCAAGTAGTTAGTTGATTACATTTGAAGCTCATGGGATAACACACTTGCACACTTTCAAAACTCGTATTTTGGTACTTTTGCTAAAACAGTGATTTTCACAAATACAAGGACATTTTTGCAAAATTCCTTTTCAAACAAGTTTGTTAAAATGTTTATAAAATGTTTACAAAGTTTCACAATTTTTGGAATTTATTTATTATTTTTAATAGAACTTTAAAACTCAATTTCAAAATCATTTCAGGCTGATAACATGTTATCAGTCGACTGATCAGTCGACTGATGAAATCAGTCGACTGATGTGTCAATCGATGAAAGTGTCTGGAATCATCAAAAAGTTTCTGTTCTGTTTTGGTCGACTGATCAGTCGACTGACGAGTTATCACTCGACTGATAGTGATCGTCAGTCGACCAATGAACTGGTATTTGAATACAACGCTCAGCTCATCAGTCGACCGATGCTTCCCGTCCGTCGACTGAGAAGCACAGTAACGGCTAGTTTTTTACAGAATCTATTTCTTGATTTTTGTAGGATTTCTGCTGATTCCTTAGGGTTTTGGCTGTTGTATTCTCTTCCTACAAATACCCAACAACCCCAACTACTTCAGCACTAGATTTTTAATTGAAAATCTCTTGTGTTTAAGTTTGTGTTTTAAAAGAGCTTCAACTTTCAACTTTGTTCTTCACTGTTTCAAAGTTCACATCCCAAGGTTCAGTGTAATCTCTCTTCTTGCCATAGAGTTCGTAGGCAATAAAAATTGTCTTTAATCCCTATCAGAGAAGTTCAAAACAATACTACTAAAACCTCGCCCGAAATAGCTGAAAAGGGGAAAACGCTGATATCTCTCAAACCGGAAGGAATTTGGAAAAATAGATAGAAGCAAACCGAACCCTATGGGGTCAGTTTGGTCGGCTCCGTCTCGACAAGATAGTTAATTTTCATATATAATTCGTCCAATTCCAACTTACGCTTTGAAAGTTATGACCTGTTCTTCGTAGCATGTTCTGGAACTGCTTGCAAAGGAGTTTAGCTCGCCTGAATGAGACTGGCTCGCCTGCACAGCCTCGCCTATATAGCCTCGCCTCCATACTTGAAATTCTCCTGCACAGCCTTGCCTACATGCTAGAGTTCGCCTGCACAGCCTCGCCTGCATGCTAGAAGTTCGCCTGCACAGCCTCGCATGCATGCTTGAAACTCGCCTGCATGCTTAAAATTTGCCTGCACAGCCTCGCCTGCATGCTAGAAGTTCGCCTGCACTGCCTCGCTTGCATGCTTAAAATTCGACTATACAGCCTTGCCTGCATGCTAGAAGTTCGCCTGCACAGCCTCGCCTGCATGCTTGAAATTTGCCTGCATAAGACAAGCTCGCCCGATGGCTGGAAGCTCGCCTGCACAAGGATAGCTCGCCTAATAGCTAGAAACTCGCATGTATGATCCAAGCTCGCATGCAGACTCGCCTACTCGCCTGAAAGCTCGCCAGCTCGCCTGACAGCCCAAGCTCGCCTGCAATGACAAGCTCGCATGTACAGCTGGACCAAGTCAACCACTTGAGCTTAGAACGTGGGAGTGGGTACACCCACTCCCCGTGATCTAAGGGATGAAGTATGGTTCTTCTCACCTCTAATGGTTACATCCTAAGATTTAAGAATGGAGATATGGTCCCTCTCAACCACAATCCCACAATTTGAGGGAGTGGTCATGCTTCTCCTCCACTATAAATAGCCAATGATGGCTATCAAAAGACGGGTCTTGAACTCTTGATCAAGATCGAACCTATTTGGCTCCTTGGCAATCAGTTCTCTTAAGCTCTAAGAGAATCGAGCCTGACTCTTTGCATTGTTTTTGCACTATAGCATCTTCTTCTAGCTTTCGGTCTTGATACCCATCAAGCTCGGGAACTCGAACTCGATCAACACGAGCTTCTACTATGTACCAGAGCTCGCTTGCAACTTTGCTCGGGTCGTCCAAACTCAGTTCCGACACTGAGGGAGGCGTCCTATCGCTACCAAAGTCCCCACGTTAAACAAGGAGGGCCTACCCTCTGCTTCTATTGTAATTTCGATTCATTAGTTTGTAATAAGCTATTCTTATCAATACAAATGATACCCTCATTTTAGAAAATCAAAATTTACACCTACAGAAGATGGCGACCACAGTGGGAGAAACCGTTTCTTCAACCGAAATGATGGTGGCGCAGTTCGATGAAATTACGACGGGATGACTGTTAAGTCCCTCGTGATCGAGTTCGAGAAGTACTTATCTTCATCTTCTTCTGGCGACAATGCGTCTCGGAAGTGCTACAGAGTTATGCGTGTGGCCCAGCCCCAAGTGGCTGAGGTAACCACGCCGGAGAACTCCGCCTGAGCAAGCACAGAGGGTTCTATCTCCTCCATGCCCATCAGGGCCGAGCCAAAGGTAAAGGATGTAGGTTCAGGGGCTGCTTGATGGGTCGTTGAATGATCCTCACAGACCCCCAGGAAGAGGGGATGCTAATCCATGTCGGCGTGGACCACGTCTTCGCCGTCAACATTAACGCTCCCCTCTCCAAAAGAGCCAAGCAACAGCGACGACAAGCTCTCTCCCGCCAAAAGACGCAAGCTCTCGTCTCCAATGATGCCCTGAATTACTATTCAGGCCTGAAGAGATCCAAGCCAAAATGCAAAGTTCCCAAAATTGGTGAATTTAGTGTTTTCGACGAGCCTAGCAGTTTAGGCGAGCCCCACGAGCTTTGCTCCATGAGCAAGGTTCCTAATTTTGGCGAACTGCTCAAATCAGTCGAGCCCACCTACACAGACGGGCTTCGCTCTACAGGCGAGCTTCCCAAATCTGGAAAACTCTATAGCTCAAACGAACTTCATCAAGTTCGCTTAACAGCCCAACTTCGCCCGCAAGCCGGCCTTCGCTAGAAAGGCAAAGCTTCAGCTAGCCCAACAGGCGAGCCTCGACAGGCTGAACCTCGCCAACACATGCGAGCTCACCAACAGATGCAAGCTCGCCCAACAGGCAAACCTCGCCAGGCTGAGCCTCACCGACGAGCTCAAATATGCCAAACAGGCGTACCTCGGCAAGCTCACCTAACAGCTCAATCCCGCCTGCAAGAAGCGATAGTTCTTCAAACAGGCGAACCTTGCCTGAAAAAACTAGAGGTTGAACCTCTCCAACGGGCTCTAGGTCGCCAACCATGTGAACCTCGCCTGAATGAACAGACGGTTGAACTTCAATAACAGGCCCAAGCTCGCCTGTCTAGACAAGGTCGCCTGAGTTCAACGCTTGGGAAAGTTCTCAATTGTTCCCATTTGGACTCTCTTGAGTCTCCTCTATTTGAGCGCCAACAGTCGGCTGAGGTTCAAGCTTGCCTTGAACCTTACCCAAACGACCAGTCGGATCGACCTTGCCAGCAGTCGGCTGAAGGTCGCCCAAATGCTCGAGCTCACCTGCAGTCGGCTAGAGCTCGCCCACATTCCAGACCTTGCCTATCTCATCACGGTTGGTTGGATCCGACACTTAGGGAATTTCCCAAGTGTCCTCATGTCGGCTCCCTTGAGCCTCCTTCATGCGACTTCACATCTCGACCTTCCGACTCTGGGGGTTGTCACTATCAACCTATAGGGGATCTCAGAGGATGCTTGACTTACAAATGCATGCCCTACGAGACTTCCAATGAGGTAGAGCTCCCTGCCACAACTGTCAATGTGACGGGGAAGTCCAAGGCTATTGAGCGTGAAGGTATCCACCAACGCACTCGCGCCCAAATAGGGGTAGCCATTCCTTTTGACTACACGCACCTAACACCCATCTCTGACAATGACGATGATGATTGCTCGATAGTGGCGATGTTGCAGGCTTCAAGCTCTATTCAGGGTGAAGGTGCGGAAGTGTACATGACCAACACCCCTGATGAGATATCCAGGAGACTTGACGAGCAACAAGCAACCATCGATTCCCTGAAGGAGATGTTGGAATAGCTTTTGAGTGAGAAGAAGAAGAAGAAAGAAAGGACTTCACGGGCTTCGTGTAAATCCTCGAAGCACAAAGAGCGGGTGCCTACTCCTTCTCACTCCTCACCCGAGTCATCTAGAGGAGCGTCATCTTCGAATCATAATCCGAGGGACAAAAGGCTCGACGAGTTCCAAAGCCAACTCGATGTCTTGAAGCTCCAAAAACATATGAACAAGCTGGGGGTTGTCAGACCATATCCAATCGAATGGGATACAATATCCTACCTGGTGAAGTTTCAGCCACTGGACCTCCTGTAGTTCGATGGCAAGGGTTCTCCTACCCAGCACATTTACTACTTCCAGGCGCAAACTAGACACATAGTAGGGAATGATCCCATTATGACTCAACTGTTCCTTGGTACCCTCAAGGAGGTCGCTTTTGAATGGTTCCGCAGATTAGAGCCTGGATCCATCACCTGCTGGAAAGACATAGAAAGGCTCTTCACGGCCAGGTTCTTCGACGATGACAAAGAAGTATCTATGACCATCCTGCTAGCTGCAAAGCAGAAGAAGACAGAGTCTGTAAGCAACTTTGTCAAGAGATTCAGGAACCGATTGCTGCATACACGTGATCAGGTTTCTGAGGCCATCCTTATTGAGATGTGCTGGAACAATCTCTCCATCGACACCTTATCTAATATGGGCGTAGTGTAGCTCACTTGTGGAAAGACTTAATCCGCCAATGAGAATAAGTCGAGAGCATGCTTAAGCGTATGGATGCTGAAGAGCTATGTGGATTTGAAGGAGATGATGACCAAAGCAATTTCACTTTGGTAGTGGAAACCACTTCCCCTCTCGATGCCTTCCAAGAATAAGAGGTCCACTTTCTGGATGATCAAACCTTCTCACAGCCCGGTGCATCCCAAATCTTCCACTTGGTCAAACCTTTCTACAGTTAGGACCAAAGCCAAATTCCCTCGCCGATCCTTTCTAATAAGACGGCGGGTCCCCAAAATTATCAAGTTAGCTACCACCTCTGATAGCCATTTCTCCATTAGTTTTGTTCAACTGGACGATGGATCTTGTAAGACTATTAAGTTAACTATTACCTCTGATAGTCTCCTCTAAATTTTTCCTGTCGATTCTCTCTAATAGGATGATAGGACCACTCCCACTGTCACGTTAACAGTCACCTCTGACAAATCAACTTACCAATCCTCTTCAATAGGATGGTAAGTCCTCAAAGTCGCTCCAATCGTGACAATCCAATTAACTTACCAATCCTCTTCAATAGGATGGTAAGTCCTCAAAGTCGCTCCGATCACAACAATTCCTATCACGTTAACGATTACGTCTGATAGTCGACACTGCATTCCAGCAAATGGCGTTGTCCGATCAGTCGTCACACTCATACGTCCTTGAACGACCTGATCCATTCCGAGCGTTCTAATATCCTTAGATCAATCTATGGGTAGTAGCCTACCATGCGATGGCTCCTATAACAATCAATCGTCACACTCATACGTCCCTGAACGATTTGGTTCCCCCAGCACCATCTTTCTCACAAAAGGCATTGTTGTTTGATAATGGCCTACCAAGTGATGTGGCTTTATCCAAATAGTGGCCTACCATGTGATGTGCTGCTATTTCGGGTTCGTCTTTACCCTAAGAGAAGATAAATCAGGGTTCGTCTTTGTCCCAAGAGAAGACAAATCAGGGTTCGTCTTTGCCCCAAGAAAAGACAAGCTTCTCCTCTAGACTCCAACGGGTACACGAGTATAAACTGTTTCATACCTTTGACGGGAAGTTCCTGCAGAATATTCTTAAAGATAACTCAAAAACCTCCAACTGGTGTATGAGGCTAAATTGTTCCTTACCTTTGATAAGTTCCTAGAGAATATTCTTAAGGATAACCTGACAACCTCCAACTAGTGTATGAGGCTAAACTGTTCCTTACCTTTGACGAAAAGTTCCTAGAGAATATTCTTAAGGATAACCCGACAACCTCCAACCAGTGCACGAGGTGAAACTTCTCTATTTCCTCAATACGGTGCACGAGGTAAAACTACCCCTTTACTCCAACAAGTATACGAATATAAACTGCTGCTCCTTTCCTCTAACCGGTACATGAGTTAAAACTTCTTCCAATCCTCCAACCGGTGCACGAGGTGAAACTGCTCCATTTCCTCTAACCGGTGCACGAGGTGAAACTGCTCCATTTCCTCCAACCTGTGTATGAGGTGAAACTGCCCCTTTACTCCAACAAGTATACGAGTATAAACTGCTACTTCTTTCCTCCAACCGGTGCATGAGGTGAAACTGCTTCTAATCCTCCAACCGGTGCACGAGGCTAAACTGCTCCCTTTCATCCAACCAGTGCACAAGGTAAAACTATTCCTTTCCTCCGACTGGTACACGAGGTTAAACTGCTCCCTACGTCCAAATGCCTCAAATGGCTAAGGATAGAGGAGAAATCTTAGCATTGAGCCTAAGATACGCTTTTCAAGAACTTACCATGTTAAGGGCAAGAGCATGGCTAGTCCAACTCAAACGCTTTACAAATCAAGTCCGTTGATAGCTGAGGGTTTACTAAAAATCCTAATTCAATCTCGCCGAGTTCGATTGGAAGGTGCCTCGCTCCATCTGAGTAGTGTTCACTTTGCAGGTCTTCATATCTAAAGTGTTCCAGACCTCATGCGGCCTAATTCAGGTCTGAAAACTTTGGAGGGGGTTCTGTAGGTAATAAAAATTACCTTTAACCCCTATCAGAGAAGTTCAGAACAAGACTACTAAAACTTCGCCCGAAATAGCTGAAAAGGGAAAAACGCTGATATGTGTCAAACCGGAAGGAATTTGGCAAAATAGACAGAAGCAAACCGAACCCTATGGGGTCGGTTTGGTCGGCTTCGTCTCGTTGAGATAGTCAAATTTCATATATAATACATCTAATTCTAACTTACGGTTTGAAAGTTATGACCTATTCTTCGTAGCATGTTCTGGAGCTCACCTGCAAAGGAGTTTAGCTCGCCTGAATGAGGCTGGCTCGCCTGCATAGCCTCGCCTCCATGCTTGAAATTCGCCTGCACAGCCTTGCCTGCATGCTAGAAGTTCGCCTGCACAGCCTCTCCTGCATGCTAGAAGTTCGCCTGCACAGCCTCGCATGCATGCTTAAAACTCGCCTGCATAGCCTCACCTACATGCTTGAAATTCGCCTGCACAGCCTCGCCTGCATGCTTGAAATTCACCTGCATAGCCTCACCTGCATGCTAGAAGTTTGCCTGCACAGCCTTGCCTGCATGCTTGAAATTCGCCTGCATAAGGAAAGCTCGTCCGACGACTGGAAGCTTGCCTGCACAAGGATAGCTCTCTGATAGCTAAAAACTCGCATGTATGATCCAAGCTCACCTGCAGACTCACCTGCTCACCTAAAAGCTCGCCAGCTCGCCTGACAGCCCAAGCTCGCCTGCAATGACAAGCTCGCCTGTACAGCTGGACCAAGTCAACCACTTGAGCTTAAAACGTGGGAGTGGGCACACCCACTTCCCGTTTTGGGAAATCAAAATTTATACCTACAGGGTTACTATAAAGAAAGAGTTTTTCTTTCAATTGCTTCTGTTGTGAGCTTTATCTTGTGGAGATCGACTGTGTGGTTGTGAGATCTTAGTGAAGATTATTGTGTAGAAGAAGTTCCGGCTTCCAAACCAGGTGTGTAGTGGATTTCTCCTTAAGAGTGGGGAGCGGGGACGTAGGTCAGCAGACCGAACCTCGTGAACATACCGCGTGTCATCAATTAACTAACTATCTCTATCTCTACTCTCTTTTATTGTCATTGTATTTCTTATTTGTGTGGTTTATTGAAAAATCTTTTATTTGCATATTATTGGTCCATAAACCCTATTCACCCACCCTCTAGGGCCTTTCAATTAGTATCAGAGCAAGGTCTCTACTATTGTTAGGCTTAAAACCCTTAGAGAAAAGATCATTATGGAGACTTCAATGAATATGCATATGCTAGAAGTTCAATCCACCACTAGGCCACGCCTCTTCACTGGTAGCAACTTTACCTATTGGAAGACTAGGATGAGAATTTATTTGCAATGCATTGACCTTGACATTTTAGAAATTATAGAAAAGAAATATGTCAAAAAGGATAGTGGTAAAATAACCGAAGATGAAAGAAACCTAGCAAAACTTAACATTAAGGTCATGAATGCACTAATTTGTGGTCTTACCCCCAATGAATATAAGAGAGTTTCTATATGTGCAACCGCACATGAAATTTAGGAGAAGTTATGCATTACCCATGAGGGAACCCCCAAGTAAAGGAGTCTAAGATTAGTGGTCTCATGTATGATTATGAACTATTCAAAATGCTTTCAAGTGAATCTATTGGCTCTACATTTTCTCGGTTCACTAATATTATAAATGAATTGCATGGTCTTGACAAGGTCTTGGAGAATCAAGAGATGTGCTACAAAATTCTTCTCTCTTTGACGTCGGCTTGGGAACTTAAAGCTACGGCCATCGAAGAAGCACATGATCTATCTACTCTCACTCTTGATGGACTCATTGGCAAGCTCAAAGTCCATGAGAAGGAGGTTAAGGAGAAGGAAGAAGCACCCCCAAAGGCAACCGAGGAGCCACCCTAAAAATCAAAGTCCATAGCTCTCAAGAGAGCAATTGACGATTCGTCCTCCTCGGATAGAGAAGATGATGTCTCTAGAGAAGTGGCACACCTCTCTAGAAGAATATCAAGACTAATTAAAATGAACAAAAATTTTAAGAATCTATCTAACAACAAATTTTCTTCTCGTATAGGTAAATTCTTTAAATGCAACGAACCGGGACACTTAGCCAAGGATTGTCCCAAGCTCAAGGAGAAGTATTTGAAATACAAGAAGAAGAAGACTATGTATGCCGGATGGGATGAATCCGAACTAAGAGATTCGAATACTGATGATGAGGGCGCCAAGATTGCTCTTCATGACCAGAATATTTGTTTTATGGCTCATGAAGATGAGGTACAATCCAAAACCGAAAGTGAATCTCTTTATATGCAATGTAAATTAGAAGTAGCTTTAGAAGAATTAAATTTTGATTTTAAGAGAATAGCAAAAGAATATTCTTCATTCAAAAAATTGCATGTTTCTTGTGACTCTAAGTTTGAGCAACTATAATCATCTCTTGCTCTAAAAAATAAGATGATAGGAGATCTAGACTTTGAAAACAAATAACTAAGATCTAAAGTTAAGAGATTAGAAATTGAAAACATTAGAATTAAATCTAATCATGCTCATTATAGTCATCATCATGTTGGTAGAAAATGGTATCATCAATCTCATGCTCCTACATACAAGAAAAAGTTTTTGTGCACATATTGCATGAAATATGGTCACATTTCTACTCATTGTATGATTAAAAATAACATTGATCATTATGAGTTAATGTGGATACCCAATGGTATATCAAAAATACTAACACTCAAGGACCCAAAACTTGGGTACCTAAAGGTTCTACCACTTGTTTATATGTAGGGAACGTCTCACATAAGACGTAAGGATTTGTGGTACCTTGATAGTTGTTGCTCTCATCACATGACGGATAATAAATAATTATTTGCAACCCTATCAAGGATTGAAGGAGGCAACGTCTCCTTTGGTGGCGGCGAGAAAGGTAAAATCGTAGGAATCGGTTCTATAGGTAAGATACATTCTCCCGTAATTGAAGATGTATATTTTGTAAAAAAAACCATAATCTTCTTAGCATTAGTCAATTAAGTGACAAAGGCTTTGACATCATTTTTAAACCGGATAAATGTATTGTTAGTAGAAATGGTAAAATCATTTTTGTTGCTTTTAGAAGATCTAATGTCTACATTTTTGAGATGAACGAGCTTTTAGATCAAGATGTAAAGTTTCTTGCCGCGGTAGATGGGGATCCTTGGATTTGGCACAAGAGACTTGATCATGCTAACATGAAGATAATATTTAAGTTATCCAAGAAGAACTTAGTAAGAGGACTCCCAAATCTAACATATGTTAAGGATTCTATTTGTGAGGAATGTGCTAAAGGTAAACAAACTAAGACTTCTTTCAAATCCATAAATGAGGTATCCACTTCTAAACCTTTACAATTATTACATCTCGATCTCTTTGGACCCATGCATGTTGCCTCTCTAGGAGGTAAACACTATGCTTTGTTATTGTTGATGATTTCTCTCGTTTCACATGGGTAATTTTTCTTGCTAATAAAGATGAATGCTTTGAAGAGTTTTCTTTTTTTTTGTGAAAAGAATTGAAAACGAAAAAGATTTAAAAGTTGTTAAAATTAGAAGTGATAATGATGGAGAATTTTAAAACAAATTCTTTAATAAATTTTGTGTTCATCATGGTATAACTAATGTGTTTTCCGCTCCTAGAACACCCTAATAAAATGGTGTTGTTGAACGGAAAAATAGAACCATACAAGAGATGACACGTACAATGATAAACTCTTATGATTTGCCAAAATATTTTTGGGCGGAAGCCGTCAATATGGTCTGCCTTGTTTTAAATCATGTTTTAATTAGACCTTCTTTTAAGAAAACTCCTTATGAATTATTTTTTGGTAAAACTCCACATATTGGATAATTTCGTATCTTTGGTTGTAAATTCTTTATCTTAAATACTAAAAACCATCATGATAAATTTGATTCAAAAATTAATGTTGGGATATTTTTGGGATATGCTCCTAGAAGTAAGGCTTATAGAGTTTTCAACAAACGAACACTCGTTGTTGAAGAGTCCATCCAAAGGCGTTTTGACTCACTCAAAAGCTATGAGCGAATGTGGTAATGTAGCCTTCTTATCCTGAATAGAACCCAACGTATTGATGATGCTTTAAAAGATGAATTTTAGGTTTTAGCTATGCATGAAGAATTGAATAATTTTCAAAGAAACAATGTTTGAAAATTAGTTCCTAGACTTAATGATACTTCTCTTATTAGAACTAAATGATTTTTTAGAAATAAACTTGATGAGTTTGGCATAGTTACTACGAATAAAGCTCGTTTGGTTGCCCAATGATACAATCAAGTGGAGGACATAGATTATAATGAAACTTTTGCACCGGTTGCAAGTTAGAATCTATTAGGATATTTTTGGCCTTTGCAAGTTTCAAAAATTTTAAATTATTTCAAATAGATGTCAAAAGTGTTTTCTTAAATGGTTTTATTGAAGAAGAGGTTTATGTTGAGCAACCCACCGGTTTTATTGACTCATCTTTTCTAAATCATGTATATCGGGTTTAAAAAGCTTTATATGGGTTAAAACAAGCTCCTAGAGCTTGGTATGCTCGCCTCTCAAGTTTTCTCATTAAAAATAGTTTTACAAAAGGAACAATTGATAATACTCTTTTTGTTAGAAAACAAAAAAATGACTTCATTTTAGTTCAAATTTATGTGGATGATATTATTTTTGGTGCCACTAATGAATCTTTGTGCAAGGACTTTTCTAAAGTAATGCAAGATTAATTTGAGATGAGCATGATAGGAGAGCTCACCTTCTTTCTCAGCCTCCAAGTTAAACAGTCCAATGATGGCATTTTCGTATCACAAAGCAAATACACTAGGGAGTTGGTAAAAAAATTCAGGATGGATAGTTCAAAACATGCCCCAACTCCAATGAGCACCACCATCAAGTTGGATGCGGATGAAAGTGGTGAAAAGATAGACCAAAAGCTATATCGAAGTATGATAGATAGTCTTCTTTATCTCATTGCTAGTAGGCCGGATATCATGTTTAGTGTTTGTGCATATGCACGTTTTCAAGCTTCTCCTAAAACGTCTCATTTGGTTATGGTTAAAAGGATTATCAAATACATTAATGGAACCTTAGAACTTGGTTTATTTTATCCTAAAAATACATCTTTTGATCTTTGTGGTTATTGTGATGCCGACTTTGCCGGTTGTAGGGTGGGCGCAAAAGTACGAGCGGTACTTGTCAATTTTTTGGGTAACTCACTTGTATCTTGGGCTTCTAAGAAATAAAATTATATTGCTTTATTCACTACGGAAGTAGAATACATTGCCGCCGGCTTATATTGTGCACAACTTTTGTGGATGAAATAAAATTTGGTTGATTTTGATTTGCACTTTCATAATACAAAATTATTTTGTGATAATACTAGTGCTATTAATATTTCAAAAAATTCCGTTTTACATTCTAGAACCAAACATATAGATGTATGGCATTACTTCTTGTGTGACCATGTTAAGCGAAAAGATGTTTCTCTTGTTTATATTGACACAAAATCTCAATTATCGGACATCTTTACCAAACCCCTTTGTGAAGTTGATTTTTACCGCATTAGGAATGAATTGGACATGTGCATTCTCTAAAATAATCTATTTTTGCCTATTTTTTTAATTCTTTGCTCTACCATTGTCATATCTACATTTTTTCTTGATCCTAAAATGTTAAGCCATACTTAAGCACACACGGGTACCAAGAGGAGTGTAGAGGTGAGAGACCGGGGTCGTCCTAAGAGTAGTGGGGTAGGTGGTAATGCCTAGAGGTAGGTCGTAATTCCTAACACTTGAGGGAGACACGGGTAGGACAACACTTGAGGTGCATTTGTGTGGGTTTTTTAGCATGCATATTGTCTTTATTTTACCCCATTTTTTATGGTAACAAAGGGGGAGAGAAATCTCCTCATTTGTGCACATAGTAAGGGGGAGCCTTATAGATAGGGGAAGCAACTATCTATAAGCCAATTAGTCATTTTTACTTGCTCTTACATGATGGCCGTTTGTCATCATCAAAAAGGGAGAGATTGTTAGGTCCTTTGTTTTGATGATGATTTACAAACACCATTATTGGTGCTAATCGTTTATTAAGCTATATTATAGATCATATATCATTAGCACCTTTCATGGAGGATTGGATGGAAAATGAGATATATCGATAATATCTAAGGAGGTGGAGGCAAAGTGATGAAGCAAATCTTTCAAGAGCACTATATGCATGAGAAGCTTCATCAACTCAAGAGCAAATATCAAGACTCAAGCCATGTACTCATATGTGAGGGATATTTGCTATTTTGTTTTCTCTCTGGTACTTAATGTAGGCAAGTAGTTAGTTGATTACATTTGAAGCTCATGGGATAACACACTTGCACACATTCAAAACTCGTATTTTGGTACTTTTGCTAAAACAGTGATTTTCACAAATACAAGGACATTTTTGCAAAATTCCTTTTCAAACAAGTTTGTTAAAATGTTTGTAAAATGTTTACAAAGTTTCATAGTTTTTGGAATTTATTTACTATTTTAACATAACTTTGAAACTCAATTTCAAAATCATTTCAGGCTGATAACCTGTTATCAGTCGACTGATGAAATCAGTCAACTGATGTGTCGACCGATGAAAGTACCTGGAATCATCAAAAAATTTCGGCTAAATACCCATATTGGTACTTTAATTCCACCCCATTTACCAAGAAGATATTTTAATTAGGCAAAATTATTTTAAGGTATTTTAATTGATTCAACTTACCAACAAGTCCTTTTTTCTCATCGGCGACCAGTTTTTCGGTGAGAGCTCATCATGTGCGTGGCACGTGATGACTTAAATTGTTTTTTAGCTACTGATTTGGCACAGATTTTCTAACGTGGCAGTGTTTAAAGACGGGAATTAACCCTCTAAAAATCCTAATTTACCTAAAATACGACAGATCCGTGCCATATCAGCAGCTAAAAAACAGTTTAAGCCATCACATGCCACGCACATGACGAGCTCTCGTCAGAAAACTGGTCGCCAATGAGAAAAATAACCTTGTTGGTAAGTTGGATCAATTAAAATGCCATAAAACAGGTTTGCCTAATTAAAATACATTCTTGGTAAATGGGGTGGAATTAAAATACCAATATAGGTATTTAGCCAAAAAGTTTATGTTCTGTTTTAGTCGATTGACCAGTCGACTGACCAGTTGTCAGTCGACTGAAAGTGATCGTCAATCGACCGTTAGTCGACCGATGAACTGGTATTTGAATACAACACTCAGCTCATCAGTCGACTGATGCTTCCTATCAGTGGACTGAGAAGCACAGTAACAGCTAGTTTTTTATAGAATTTGTTTCTCGATTTCTGTGGGATTTCTACTGATTCTTTGGAGTTTTGGCTGTTGTATTCTCTTCCTACAAATACCCAACAACCCCAACTACCTAAGCACCAGATTTTTAATGGCTAAATATCCATATTGGTATTTTAATTCCACCCCATTTACCAAGAAGGTATTTTAATTAGGCAAACCTACTTTAAGGCATTTTAATTGATTCCACTTACCAACAATGTCATTTTTCTCGTCGGCGACTAGTTTTCCTGCGAGAGCTCGTCACGTGAATGGCACGTGATGACTTAAAATATTTTTTAGCTGATGATATAACACAGATCTGTCACATTTTAGGTGAATTGGGATTTTTAGAGGATTAATTCCCATCTTTAAACACTACCACGTCAGAAAATCTGTGCCAAATCAGCAGCTAAAAAATAGTTTAAGTCATCACGTGCCACGCACGTGATGAGCACTCGCCGAAAAACTGGTCGCCGATGAGAAAAATGGACTTGTTGGTAAGTTGAATCAATTAAAATGCTTTAAAGCAGTTTTGCCTAATTAAAATACCTTCTTGGTAAATGGGGTAGAATTAAAATACCAATATGGGTATTTAGCCGATTTTTAATTGAAAATCTCTTGTGTTTAAGTTTGTGTTTTAAAAGAGCTTCAACTTTCAACTTTGTTCTTCACTATTTCAAAGTTCACATCCCAAGCTTCAGTGCAATCTCTCTTCTTGCCATAGGGTTACTATAAAGAGAGAGTATTTCTTTCAATTGCTTCTGTTGTGAGCTTGATCTCGTGGAAATCGACTGTGTGGTTGTGAGATCTCAGTGGAGATTATTATGTAGAAGAAGTTCCGGCTTCCAAACCGGGTGTGTAGTGGATTTCTCCTCGAGAGTGGGGAGCGAGGACGTAGGTCAGCAGACCGAACCTCGTGAACATACCGCGTGTCATCAATCAACTAACTATCTCTATCTCTACTCTCTTTTATTATCATTGTATTTCATATTTGTGTGTGGTTTATTGAAAAATCTTTTATTTGCATATTATTGGTCCATAAACCCTATTCACCCCCTCTAGGGCCTTGCAGCGGGTCCTCCTTAGCTGAGGCTCAAAGCCATATTGCTCATTTAGATTCTGAGACTCATCGATTGAAAATCATTGATGAATATTGTCATAGTTTTCTTGGAAAGGTGGAGGTGACGATGACTTGCAAGGCTAGGTATGATTATCTCTTAGCGTAGCTTTCGGCTGAGTTGAAGAATGGACCTGACCATTTTCGCTATCCTCTGAGGGTTTCCATCTATTTGGATACACTCTTGGAGATAGAGAAACATGGTGAGGGGCTAGATCTTAGCGGTAGTGGCTCTAGGGATAACTCAGATGACGAGGCTAACAAGAGCTTTGTTAAGGAAACCGAGGAAGACAATGAGGGCTCAGCTAAGGAGGCTGTCAAAGACTTGGCCAAAGATAGTTGGGTGAGTTCTTTAGGGAAGAAGGCGAGTGAAGGGGAGGTGTTGGAGGTCCATTCGACTCCTTCACTACCTAAGTCTAGCGTATCTTTGCCTCTAACTCCTGGTGGGGGTGCTGATACCCTAGTTTTTTTAGCCTCATAGCACTCTTTGTACTTTCATGTAGTATTCTTGCTTGTAAATCAAGTTGTAAATATTTCGAAAGATACAAATAAAGATATTTTTGTCTCCCATGTTTTTTTATGTTGGGAGTGTGCTTTTAGTTCTATAGGTCGAGATGACTTGACTTCTGAGTCGAACTGTCGAGTTCATTTTCCTTGGTCTGGACTGTGTATATGCCTTGGGTTTATGAAAAGAATGTCAAGGTCTAGTGCTTGTTTTTAATCTTAAGCGTCCTGGATTAGAATTGATCCAATTATCGAATTTCAAGTGTGCATAGGCCAGGAAGAGTTTGCACAGCAATAGGTGTCGAACACCAATGACGACTTGACTTGACAAAAGGTAAGCGTCTAGTTGTTCAAGTCACCCTTATTGCTGGTCGACTAATAGTGTGTTTTCAGTTGATCATGCAAGTTGTTGGTCTATTAGGTCAGTCGTACATATCTAATGGGTTGGGCACCAACAGAAGTTTAAATATTTGTCTATTAGTGAGTTCTAAGGAGCACTTATAGGGAAAGTGAGGGGTTGCTATTGGAGAGGCCTCTTGATGTCATTGAGGGTTATGCATCATTATGGTTTTGATTTTTGAGTAGAGCAGCATGTTGAGTAAAGGACGGTGCCTCGTTTTTCATAAGACCTGTTCGGATCTTGAGGTTGATCTCACTCATCCGTTTTGGATTGAATCAATTGCTCTGATTTCGACGCGTGTCCTCTTCAAGACCTATATATATCTCTTTGTTGTGAATAAGACTTTCTTTACGATTGTTGCTTCTTATTCTCAATTTTATCTATTCCAAGCAAGTTTTTGCTAAATTCCAAGATCTGCAATGGCCTCCAACACTCCTATTACTAGTCGCAATGATATGAGGATTGATCTCCTCTACCTCTTCCATTTGAAACTCTGCACGATGGAGCTCAAAGATTACTATGAGCGTTTCGATCTCCCTAAGGCTTTCACTTTGTCGGTGCTGGATATGGGTGAATCAGTGTATCACTATGGTGGTGATAGGCTATCTATTTTTTTGAAACACTTAGAGTATGGGCTCAGGCTACCCCTCCACCCCTTCATCCGCCATGTTTGGGAGGCTCTGGGGGTACCCCCTGTACAGATTGCACCCAACTCCATTGCTCTCTTGGTGGGGTTCATAGTGATATGGCACCGGGTTGGCGTTGATCCAAGCTTACGTATGTTCAGCCATTTTGTCAGTGACAAGACCACAAAGAAGGAGGGACACTACTTCTTCCAAAATGTGGGTGGTTCTAAGCTTGTGTCGAACATCCCTGATTCAAACAAGGATTGGAAGAAGAAGTTCATGTGGGTCTTTGGAGCTAACCATGTCTTGTCCTGTCCTACATGGCCGAAGATCAGGAAGGTCATGTTGAAACCAAGCCTGCTCTCGGCTGAGAATGGGTGAAAACTAGAGAAGATCTGAAATTATGCTGGGTCTCGAGAGATTAGTATTCTCTTCGAGTTGGCTTCTCTTCATGTGACTAGCATATATAGGGTTCCTCCTACTAAAGCCGATACCATTTGAGTGGCGATCTTAGCTCTCCCCCTAAACCTATTATAGAGTTTGAAGGGGGAGGATCTAGGCACTGTGAAGCGGAGCTTGACTATGAGGCCTTCAAACGGTTAAGGGGGGAGGTAGAACCCAAAGAGTTGAAGATGGTGATAGTAAAGACTGTCAAATTTGTGGACCAGTTGGCGGGGCCAAGCACCATCACTCAGGCCGAAAGGTCTGAGAAGATGAGAAGGAGATTGAATAGAGGCCGAGAGCTCAAGAGATAGTCAACTCATCTCGAGTTGACTCGGCTGAGAGGTCCAACATAGTTATCTTGGATGAGACTTCACCCGCTCAGCCAGTGGAGTGAGAAGATTTTGTGGAGCCTACTGAGGTCGAGAGTCAAACAGAGGAGTCAATAGCTTTGATCTCTTTGTCTGAGCTTATCCATAGACCCAACAAAGAGCCTGTCAAGGTATCAAGTATGACTATCGAGGAGGTGGCCTAGCCCCAAGTAGTTGATGAGAAACTGAGGGCCAATGCAGCTTTAAGTCCTAGGAGGCGGCTCTCGGTGGCCTTTCCACCATCGCATTAGTGAGCTCGACCCCCAGATGTGGGGGGCACTTAGAGATACGCTGATGGGCATGTCAGGGGAAGGCTTCATGCACAGAGAGGAGCTTTTTAAGGATGACAAATTTATCCCTAAGAAACCTCTCGATAAGGAGAGCTCGCTCTTGGAGTCTCGGATGACTCAGTCTCGAGCGCTAAAGCAATTCTCCCTTCCTAGGGATAATGAGATCCTGGGGTGATCCCCAGTGAATGCTACCACCAAGCCCATAAGGGCTATTTACTTCAGGGTGCTTTAATCAAGCAAGAGCTGTTCTCTCGACTCGACTATGTGCAGAAACTTCCCGCTAATTTTGAAAAGCCATTAGACGAAGAGAGAATGGCTAAGGAGGCGACCGAGAGGAAATTTGCTGCTTTGGAGGCTGAGAGGGAGGTTTGTAGTCGTAGTGAAAGCAAATGTCGTTGTGAGTTAGAGATGAGGAAGCATAATCCATGTGCTTCAGGGGCATCGTACCAAACAATTAGCCAACACTACCAAGCTAAAGGAAGAGATTGGCCATTACCAGCATGAGATCATCGAGTGGGATGACCAAATCAAATATCTAGCGGAATAGGTCGAGAGCGAGAAGCGAGCAAGGCTGGATGCTCAGGAATGCGCTTGACCTACTCGCCTGGTTGTTGAGAATCTGAAGCTCAATCTCCAAGAGGACCAGTCGGCTCATAAGGCATCTCAGGACATTATCCGATCTCTAGAAGATCGCCTTGCTTTCTTATATTCGGAGACTTATAGGGAAAAAATTAAGGAGAAATACTGCACTGGCCCTTTAGATATAGTGGAAGTGTCGTTAGCCTAGATGGCAGGCTTCAACTATCTTCTGGCTTTACTCCTTCCCGAGTCTTAGCCTACCCCAGGCTGCATTTATTACCCCTCCTGTGTCTCTAACTGTATTAACATTTTAAAGGACATAGAAACGAGGGGAGGGGGAATAATGTTAGACGTGGGTGATGAGGATGAAGGAGACAAGTTGGAAGATGATCAATGTGAGATTGCTCCTACTGCTATTCAGCTGACCCCTGCTCTCGAGTCGAGTATCACTCTTCCAAGTCTGACTCCCGACCCGAGCCAAGCTCCATGGGGATCTATCTTTTTTGTAAACACAAATGGAAATAGTGATGTAAATTCCGTGATATATGAATGAAAATTTGAACTTTTTATCTTCTCGATCAGCGTATGCTTGAGTTTTATCTTGTTCATATTTGCTTCTTTATAGTTTTGCTTTACTGAGGAGATTGGTTGTTTGAAATGAGTCAGCTCTTTGAGTTGAGGTGACTCTGGTATGAGTAGGGCAAGAGTTGTGATTCACTCTCATACTTCACTTGTTGATGATGGAATGCCTTGAGTTATAAATTATACTAAGGCCTTTTGTAGATGGGGTTCCTTAGTTTTACTCAAGTAATTGATGCTAAGGTCTTTAGAGTTGAAGCCAATTGAGAGGTTAGCATGCCTTATTTTTATCCCGATAGGGTACTAAGGTCTTTTGTCGATGGTGTGTTTTGATTTTACTCGTATGATACCAAGGTCTTTTTGAGATGGGGCGCCTTGGTTTTACTCAAGTAGTTGGTACCAAGGTCTTTAGAGTTGGTTGAGCGAGGCGTGCCTTAGTTTTATTCCAAATGGGTACCAAGATTTTTGTTGATGATGTGCCTTGGTTTTACTTGTATGATACCAAGGTCTTTAGTCGATGGGGCACCTTGGTTTTACTCAAGTAATTGATACCAAGGTCTTTAGAGTCAATCGAGTTGATGATGCGCATTGATTTTATCCTGAGAGGGTACCAAGGTATTTTGTTGTGAGTTGACTCGACTGGGTTTCATGCCTTGGGTTTATTCATAATGACACCAAGGTCTTAGTGCCTTAGACTTAAGTTAATGCCAAGGTCTTAAGATGAGTTGACTATGTTGTGGCGACTCAACATTGCATTCTTGCTAAAAGCTATGGTATTGCTAGAGTATAGCAAAAAAGAGTTAAAACTTAAGGATCTTATATCACATGTGACATATACAAAAAAATATTGAAAGTATTTTGTGAGATGCTCGATGTTCTAGGGATGTTGCAAGATCCTTCCATCGGAGCTTTTCAATTGATAAGTGCATGGGTGCACTTCTTCAATGATTGTGTAAGGTCCTTCCTAATTGGCGGCCAACTTGCCTCGCTTGATGTATTTGTCAAATGCAGCTTTTCGAATAAATAAGATCACTAATGCTGAATCTCTAGGGTCAAACCTTGTTGCTGTAGTGCCGAGAAATACATTGTTGATTGATGATTAGGGATCAGAGAGCTTCTTCTCGGACTTCGTCGATGAGGATGAGCCCTATTCATAGTCCTTCATAATTCAGATCTTCATCAAAATGCTACAGTCGGATTGTAGGCATGCTGACTTCGATTGGGGTGACTGCTTCGGCTCCATAAGCTAGTTTGAATGGAGTTTCTCCCGTTGAGTTCTTATGAGTCGTGCGGTAAGACCATAAGATTAAAGGTAATTCTTCGATCCAATTTTTGACTACCTTGTCCACCTTTTTTTCTTAGGGATTGAAGGATACATTTGTTAGCGGTTTCTGTGAGCCTGTTGCATTTCGGGTGGGCAACTAAAGTGAGCTTGAGGCAAATGTTCCATTCTTCACAAAAGCTTCAGAAACCTCTGCTATCAAACTGAGTATCGTTGTCCGTGATGAAAGAGAGGGGAACTCTAAATTGACAGATAATGGATCTCCACACAAAATTCATGATGTTGCCCTCACCAATTTTTGCCAAAGGCTTGGCCTCTATCCACTTGGTAAAGTAGTCGATGGCAATGATCAGGAACTTCCAATGCCCAGAGGCTATCGGGAGAGGACCAAATAAATCTAATCCCCATTGAGCAAACAAAATTGGACTCGGAATGGAGGTAAGTTCTGTGATTGCTGATAATGGGATGCTCAATAAAAATTAGCATTTCTAGCATGAGGAAACGAGTCTCTTGGATTCGGCTAAGATGGTGGGCTAATAATACTCTTGTAGAATGACCTTCTGGGTGAGAGTTCTGGTCCCTGGATGATTCTCGCAAGTTGTTTGGAGTAAAATTCCTGGTTTCTCAATGTGAGATTTGTATTAATTTGAATGTGTTATTACAAATCTTTTTAAAAATACAGAAAGAATACAACAGAACCAAAGGGTCGGCCCTTCTTGTTTAATGCGGGTTCTTTCGGTAGCGGTAGGATGCCTCCCTCAAGTGCTTGCGTCGAGCTTGCTTCCCTTGGACGATATGATCGACGTTGCGATTTGAAGCTTCAGTGTTTGTAGAATCTTCGGTTGTGATCGAGTTCGGAAGCTTGGATATCAAGGTCCAAATGTCTAGAAAGATGATCTGATAGAGAAGGCCTCGAACGAGTGAACAGCTTGGGAAACTCCGAATTTCCATCCTCTGAACCTGATGAACTCCGAGCCTTTGCCTCTCAACCAGCCAGCCAACCTCCAACCTTTTCTGACCAACCAATGTCGAACGCTTTTGATGTTGGCCAAAGGGACCTTCTTATAGGCCAAGCATGGCGTGGGCCTTTCCTTAATTCATGGGATTTGACCACTATGAGGCGGGGGCCATGCTTGATTATGGCCTAAGTGTGAGTAGGCGGGCTTACTCTCACAAGCAAAGGATTAGGTGAGAGCATTTGTAGGCAAGCTCCATGACTAGGCGTGGGATGTGACCACTGAAGAGAGGGTCATGTCTGATTATGGCCTAAGTGTGAGTAGGTGGGCTTACTCTCACAAGCAAAGGGTCAGGCGAGAGAGCTCAATAGCCTTCAGGCGAGCTTTTGTGGGACGTGACCGCTTGGGAACAACCAGCTGCCTCAACCTGTAGGCATCGATACTTGTGCATAGGGCATGGTTGATCCCTCAACTTGTAGGATATGACCATAATGTGACTATCCCCATGTCCCAAGTGTCTTGGCGGGTCTGCAAGGCCAACTGGCTAGCCCTTAGCCTACGCGAGACATGATCCAAGTAGGTCTATTCTCATAGGCAAATGGCCAGGCGGGCGAGCTTAATGGCTTTCAGGCGAGCTCCTGTGGGACGTGACCGCTTGGGGGCCGCCAGCCGCCTCAACCCGTAGGCATTAACGCTTGTGCATAGGGCATGGTTGATCCCCTTAGGTAATTTTTACTACCTATAAAACCCCCTTCAAAGTTTCCAGACAAAAAATGTGGCTGAATGAGGTCTGGAATACTTTGAATAGAGGTATGTGTGCTCTGTGGCATCGTCAAGCGGACTCTGGAATCGAGGCGAGCTAGGTCGCCTGGCGGGCTCTGGAATTGAGGTTCAGGCGAACTTAAGGATTCGGGCAAGCTGGGGGTCGCCTGGCGGGCTCTGCAATTGAGGCCGAAGTCATGTGAAGCTTTGTCTCCTAGCGGGCACAAGGACCGAGGCCAATTTGGTTTTATTAGGTGGATTTGGCTTCACCAGGCAAGCTCTAGGCTTGGTTAGTCAAGCTTAAATGCCAGGCTCTCTTTTGTTATACTAGGACCCAGCCTAGCTTATTCTAGGCTTTGATACCATTTTATTTCTTTTTTTGGTGTGGGATAAACGTATCATGAGGATGTTTCCTTGATTCTCGTGTGCTCCCCTTCTTTGTTGGGCTCAAGAAAGCCTAGAATAAGCTAGGCTAGGTGTTGACATGATAGGGACATAGGAAATAAATTTTTGATGTCATGAGGATGTTCCTTGGTTCTTGCATGCTCCCCTTTTCTTTGTTGGGCTGAAGTAGAGTTTAGGATAGGCTAGTCTTTGATGTTGACATGATAGTTATGTCCAATCAAATGAATTTGTCAAGATGAAGCCTCCTTGCATCCTTGCCCCTGCGTTCCCCTCTCTTTGTTGGGCTGAAGTAGAGCTTAGGATAGGCTAGGCTTTGATGTTGACATGATAGTCATGTCCAATCAAATGAATTTGTCAAGAGGAAGCCTCCTTGCCTCCTTGTCCCTGCGTTCCCCTTCCCCTTGGCCTTTATCCTCAGCCCCTTGTCCATAAAGTCATGGGGTCTTTGCTCTAGACTCTTTACACCTTTTTAGAGTTCTCAAAGTCTAACTAAATCCTTCTTCAAGCTTTGAATTGCCATGGCGCCCAAGAGAGTTGCTTCTGAGGAGAAAACTTCCTCCTCCACCGTCGTCGTTGCCGTCGCCAGCGTTGCTCGGGCTCACCTCGGTAAGTCTATTAATTACACATACATAGGCTTCTTTCCGCTTAGGCGGGGTTTGGCGAATTTTCTCGTCGGTCCTGGCCGTCGAACGAGCTCAAACTTGTAGGTGAACTCTTTGCTTTCGGGCGAGTTCCGATTACCGGCAAGCTCTTTTGGCGGGCTTCGACCTTGGGGCAAGCTTGAGTCCCTCCAGGTTCAGGTGGGCTTTGCCTTCGGGCGAGTTTGAGCCCCTCCAAGTTTAGGCGCGCTTTACCTTTGGGCGAGTTTGAGCCCTTCCAAGTTCAGGTGGGCTTTGCCTTCTGGCGAGCTTGAGCCCCTCCAAGTTCAGGCGGGCTTTGCTTTCGGGCGAGCTTGAGCCCTTCCAAGTTTAGGCGGGCTTTGCCTTCGGGCGAGCTTGAGCCCATCCAAGTTCAGTCGGGCTTTGTCTTTAGGCGAGCTGTGCTCCCAAGCTTATGTGAACTCGAGTCTCCAAGTTCAGGCGGGCTTGTTATCTCGCCTGTGCAAAGGATTCGCCAGTTTGTGATACTTAGAAAATTTTATCCTTTGAGCTGGAATTTATAATCCTCTGCCTTATTTTGCAGCTATTTTCTCCGATGAGGCCCTTCCTAGGGGTCGTGCCATCGGTCTTGCGAGAGGTACGGGCTTCGCGGCTCCTCTAATATTCCGACTTCTTGATCCGATATCCGTTTTTGATGTTGACAAGGTCATGGAGCTGAAGCGGAAGATATCTAAGGGGAACCATCTGATACTGCGAGAATTGACCACTACTGCCACACTAGTAGACAGCCAACGCAAGGAGATGAAGAGGCCCGATTTCATGTTTGGTGATGCCATTGTGGATCCTCCGGTTATGCTATTTGGCGAAAGCAGGTGGCTTCGAGAGGTAGGAGGAGTTCGATACTTCCTTCCTACCATGACGAGGGGGTTTTCAATAGTAGAATTGTGCTCCCTGTCGGTACCTCACAAAATGGATTGGGAGTTGACTCCTAATCAGGATAGGGTGACTTATGGCGTCTTCACAGGTTCCCAAACATGCTATGGGGTCGATCGCACGGGCAAGCATGTTCACGCCTTGTATCCTGGCTTGCTGCAGAGTGAGTTGCCTATGGGAGAGACAATTGTCGCAGCGGAAACTTTTCGTCGTTGCTTCTTCAAAGCCAGGGGGCAACTCCCTTCGAAGGATTTCAGGGTGCCCGGGTGAATCTACTCCTCGCCAGGCAATGGTCCGTGGTGGTACCGGATCACCTAGTATGTGTTGGAGGAGAACCCCGATCTTTGGGGATCGGATCTGTATAGGGCCATCAGGGCTACTCAGCACGGACTGAAGATCAACACCCCTTAATTCTAGAGTCTCCTAGAGTTGTATTGTCTAGATAGCAGCACCTTCTTTATGCCGAATGGGGAGCTCGAGCTAGCGCTCCACGAGATGTACGAGGTGTCGGGGTTGCCGATGGGGGAGTTTTCATACAAGGAGTATGTCCCTAGCCAGGAGGAGATTGGCCACCTCTCCGATAAGTCCCCTCAGGTGGTAGAGACTCTATGGGAGTTATTCTGCCATTATTTCATCTGCTTGGACACCATCAGGTCGGTGGACCACAAGGGTAAGAAGAAGAAGACACCGGGGATCAGTCACAAGAATTGGGTTGACTATCTGTTCCCCCACAATGGTGATAAGAAGAAGCCTATCTCGACGTTACGTGCATGCGACCCTTCAGAGATGGAGGGGAGGATGTCCGAGAATGACGGTTCCATAACCCTTGAGCATGATGAAGGTGGTTTCTGCTTTGGAACGTCCTTTCGATCATTCCATCATCGGGCCGCGGTGCCGATGACGGGCAAGGCCTTATTGGCTAGGTACCTGCTGCTATGGTTGAAAAGATATGTGATTCCCACACATTCCGTCGACGCACTTCTGGTAGAGGTTGTCTACCCTGCTATTTGTTTGGCTTACGGGAGGCCTTATGCTTTGGTGTCGGCCACGTCGACGTGCATCCATAGGGGGCTCCGCATGCTATCGACGCACTTTTGCCGAGTCGTGACTGTGGAGGAGGAGGGAGTAGAGGTTGTCAAAACTCCAAATCCTCGCATAGGCCTGCCCTACACATATTTGATGGCTTGGTTCACCAAACATTGTGAATGTTTGATGAGCGCTCTATTAGCCTGCCCGGATGGTGGGTTTGTTCCCTTTGTTTAGCAGTTGGAGGATTGCTCTTGGAAGCTAAATGGTGTCGCAGACATGAGGAAGGTGCTATCTTTCTTTGGTCATTATAGCTTCTTTCATTATTTCCCTTACTTCTCGGGCGGAGGATATGGTGAATTGCTTCAGGATGCGCTGGCGACGTACGAGTACACAACTCTTTCCTTAGGAGCTTTCAGATGGTTGGTGAATGTAAGACCCCGTTGATTTTGACAACTTACAAGTGTGAATATGAGTGAATAAAGATATTTAATATATATTATACATATATCGTTATTGCATGGTCATGCATGGAAAATGATATTTGAGCTTATGAGGATGTGTATATGCCTCAGGTATGAGGATGAGTTGCAAGTTTGGAAATCGTGTGCAAAAGAAATCGAAGTATGCAGATTTTTGTTCATGAG
>BQKN01064965.1:174945-249014 GCA_022839385.1 Asparagus kiusianus | reverse complement strand
TTTGGCCGAGTCCCCGGGTGTGTTCCGTTTTGTCGTTTTCCGGTGTTTTTCGTCTTTCGGTTCTTCGTTTGATTTGTCCGGACTTTGATTTGATAGCCCAGGTCTTTATTTGGCAGTATTCCCGCCTCGGTGTTTGAGTTCAAGTCCGTTTTGTTGTTGGATGACTCGTTAACTTTCCGAACCGTTGGTTTGGTTCCACACGCGAACGTATTCCGTTACTTGCGTGCCTCATCGCCTCGTCGCTCGAACGTCCGTTGATTTTTCGAATCATCGCACCGAGCCATGTTAAGGGACCTATAGGCAATTTTATACGCCTACAACGTGCTGCGAGGAGGATCCCTTGCCATCAAACTGGACTAAACTCATTGGTTTGAACTTCGCCGGGTAGGGGACCGTGTCCCATTCAATTATGTATGGTCTGACCACCCCCAGCTCGTTTGCATTCCTTTGGAGCTTCAGGGCGTTGAGTTAGCTCTGGAACTCGTCAAACCTCCTGTCTCGAGGGGTGCTGCCAGCATGTGACGCTCCTCCTGAAGATTTGTGGGAATAGTCCAAACAAGACCCCTGATTATCCTCCTCTTTAGTGACGTGTGGGGAGGTGAGCTCCCGTCTATTATTCCTCGGGGCTCTTTGTCGATTTCGAGGAGACTTATTTTTTAGCAACATTTGTTCCATCATCTCTTTCATGGAGTCGATGGCCGCTTGCTGTCTGGCCATTTGCTCTTCGAGCCTCCTGGTGGCATCCTCTGGTGCTTCCGCCATGTTCACCTTGGCATGCTTGCCATAGGCCGAGCTAGAAGTCTGGGATGTCACCTCAGCTGAGCAAGCTTCATCGTCATGATCATAAATAGGTGACGTGCAAGAGTAGTCGAAAGGGATGGCTACCCCAGTCCGGCTTCAGGTGCATTGGTACACGCCTTCAGGCTCGATAGGAATGCAACTGAAACCCGGGGAGGACTCTAACTCGGAAGAGTCGGAGTATTTGGCTTTACCCTTCCCTGCCATGTTGGCTGAGGCTACTGGAAGTTCGAGGTCGTCTACGGCTCGTTTCTTCTGGCGACGCCGTCTCCTGCGAGGCTGCTCTGACTGTAGAGAGAGCCTCTGAAAGATAGATGGTTTCTGCATATCGACGCATCGGCATCCGGCAAGCACCGTCTTGATGAGACTCTCACAATAGCACTGAGAGCTAGCTTCACAGATGGCACGCTTGCGAGTCAGATGCTCCCGAAGGTCTCCTCCCATCTTAAGGTGATGACCCCCGGCGTTAGTGAGACCAGGTGTGCAATTGGATTTCGAGGGCTCAGAAGAGCCAGCATGAAGACACTCGGGTAAATCCCCGAGCATTGGATCAGAGCGACCCTGCCTTGACAGGCGGGGTCGGGAGTGCAGGTGAGCTCTAGCCACCTGGTGGCGAGCTCAACTTGCTTGGTTCTCTGGGTGAGAGGCGCCTGCGAGGTTGATGCAGTCGGCGGGTTGAAGCTCGCCTGGCATATGAGTTCGGCCTCTCCTGGCTAGTTGAAGCTCGCCTTCATTGTGGTGTTCACCACCTAAGTGGAAATGCCTTCTTGAGAGGTGGGGCCTGCCTAACTTGGGCGGCCCGCCTATTGTGTTTAGCCCGCCTGGGTGGGGGTCGCCTGACTTAGGCGCCCAACCTGATGTGCTTAGCCCACCTGGATGGAGGGCTAAAATGGTTGAGTCGTGGAGGTCGCCTGACTTGGGCGCCCCGTTTGTTTGGCCAAGTTCGTCAAAGCTAGGGATCTTACGTCCCTGCTTGAATTTTTTTGGGCCTGAATAATAATTGAGGCCATCATAAGAGGTAAGTACCTGCGCCTCTTGGCGGGCGAGTGCTTGTCGTCGCTGCTACTTGGCTCTCTTGGAAGTGGGGACGCTAGTGTTGGCGTCGAGGGACTGTGTGGATGACTTGGCCACCCAACGAGCGGCCCCTTGGTTCGGTTGTTCAGCCTTTGATTTGGCCTTGGTTGGCTTGAGGGAGGTGGAACCCCCTGTTGTGGTTCGGGCAGAGTCTTCGGGCATGGCGGTCTTCGCCTCCCGAGGGTGGGCCACGTGCGCGATTCTCTGGTATCGACGGATAGCCTTGTTACCGGAGGAGGAGGAAGATAAGTACTCCTCGTATTTAGCCTGGTCAAACTCGATAATAAGGGACTCTGCGGTCGTCCCTTCCGTAATATCGTCATATTGCGCCATCACCATCTTGGTTGACGAAACGGTTGTCCCCAGCAGAGTCGCCATCTTCTGTTTGGAGTAAAATTCCTGGTTTCTCAATGTGAGATTTGTATTAATTTGAATGTGTTATTACAAATCCTTTTAAGAAATACAGAAAGAATACAACAGAAGCGAAGGGTCGGCCCTTCTTGTTTAATGCGGGTTCTTTCGGTAGCGGTAGGATGCCTCCCTCGAGTGCTTGCGTCGAGCTTGCTTCCCTTGGACGATATGATCGACGTTGCGTTTTGAAGCTTCAGTGTCTGTAGAAGCTTCGGTTGTGATCGAGTTCGGGAGCTTGGATATCAAGGTCCAAATGTCTAGAAAGATGATTTGACAGAGAAGGCCTCGAACGAGTGAACAGCTTGGAAAACTCCGAATATCCAACCTCTGAACCCGATGAACTCCGAGCCTTTGCCTCTCAACCAGCCAGCCAGCCTCCAACCTTTTCTGACCAACCAATGCCGAATGCTTTTGACGTTGGCCAAAAGGACCTTCTTATAGGCCAAGCAAGGCGTGGGCCTTTCCTTAATTCATGGGATTTGACCACTATAAGGCGGGGGCCATGCTTGATTATGGCCTAAGTGTGAGTAGGCGGGCTTACTCTCACAAACAAAGGATTAGGCGATAGCATTTGTAGGCAAGCTCCATGACTAGGCGTGAGATGTGACCACTAAAGAGAGGGCCATGCCTGATTATGGCCTAAGTGTGAGTAGGTGGGCTTACTCTCACAAGCAAAGGGTCAGGCGAGAGAGCTCAATAGCCTTCAGGCGAGCTTTTGTGGGACGTGACCGCTTGGGAGTAGCCAGCCGCCTCAACTTGTAGGCATCGATACTTGTGCATAGGGCATAGTTGATCCCTCAACTTGTAGGATATGACCATGATGTGACTATCCCCATATCCCAAGTGTCTTGGCGGGTCCGCTAGGCCAACTGGCTAGCCTTTAGCCTACGCGAGAGATGATCCAAGTGGGTCTATTCTCATAGGCAAATGGCCAGGTGGGCAAGCTCAATGGCTTTCAGGCGAGCTCCTGTGGGACGTGACCTCTTGGGGGCCGTCAGCCACCTCAACCCGTAGGCATTGACGCTTGTGCATAGGGCATGGTTGATCCCCTTAGGTAATTTTTACTACCTACACAAGTCCCCTTATGGATCTCTCTAAGAATATAGCTAGCCTTTGCTAGTCAAAGACATAAGAGATAGAGCCCCACACCACTACTAGAGTATGACATTCAATAAAATTGATTATCAAGCATGAGCTATCGGTGAGCATTCCTTTGTAAACTCCTAGCTTCAGTGGCATTCACTAGTGAGGCCCCTCTTGTCAGATACTAGATGATTAGATCCATCCAACAGGGTTCCTTAGGCGTCTCAGTCTGCATGACTGATGAAGGGGTCTCCATGACGCTTGGACACTTGAGGGTACCTGTGTGTATGGGTCCTTCCTAGCTTCCTAAGTTGGTTTACCCGAGTTTGGATAAAGCATCCGCTCGAGCGTTGATAGTGTGGGGGACTTGGGTGGTTTTGAAATTTATGAAGTTAGTCAATTGCTCCTTGACCACCTTCAAATATAGGATCGTTCTCGAGTCTTTGGACGCATATTCTCCATTCACCTTATGTACCATAAGTTGGGAGTCGGCTAGAATGTAGAGGCGCTCGGCCTTTGCTACTAAGGCGGCTCAAAGACCCGCCAAAAGTACTTCATATTCGGCCTCATTTTTCAAGGCTGAGAAATCAAAAGCGATGGAATGTTCCTACGTCGGCCCATCTAGGCTGTGTAAGACTACTTCCGCTCCGCTACCGGTTTCACTGGAGGACCCATCCATATTTAGTAACCACTAGGAGGCAGACTCTGGAGAATCATGATTGAGGGAGCGGCGCATCTGTAAAGTAGATGCCTTGACTACATAAGAGGTTGAAGGCTTTGGTTAGGCTAGTGACAAGGGTGCAGATGGTTCATCATGTAGGGTGGTTGATTCAATGAGGATGTCGGCCTGGGCCTAAGCTTTGATTGTTGTTCTCGGTTCAAACTGTACGTCATACTCACAGAGTTCGACAGACTATACGACCATCCTCCCTAAAGTAGTGGGGCTGTCGAGTGCCTTCTTCAGAGGCATACTCGTCCGTATAATAACAGTGTGAGCCTGAATATAGGGGCAAAAGTCTCTTAGCCGAGTGATAAGGATGAAGGAAGCTTTCTCAATAAGAGGATAGTTGAATTCGACTGCATTCAATATCCAGCTAACATAATAAACTGGATTCTGAATACCCTCTTCTTCTCAAACCAGGATAGAGCTCACGACTTCGGAGGATATAGTCAGGTAGAGGTACGAGATTTCCCCTTCTTTGGGTTGGCTTAACAGGGGCTTGGTGTTGAGATACCTCTTGAGGTCATTAAAGGCCTCGTTGCATTCATGGGTCCATATTTTGCCTTCCTTCAACTCCTTTCTTCATCTCAATGTTTTTAAGAAAGGAGAGGCTCCTCTCAGTATATTTTGAGAGAAAGTGGCCCAATGCTGGTATCTTCCCATTCAGCCTCTGTACATCCTTTAGTGTGCGGAGTTCGGGTAGCTGCTCTATGGTAGCTATCTTCTCGGGAGTGATCATGAACCCGAGAAATTTTTCCGATTATAACCTAAAAGCGCACTTGGCTGGATTAAGCTTCATGCGATAGTGTCAGAGAACAGAGAAGGTTTATTCAAGATCCGATATGTGGGCATTTGCCAACATTTCTGGAAAGTGTTGCCCGATGCCAACGCTTTCCCTGAGAGAGCTGGTGCCCGCTAGCTACACCCGTCCCCTAAACGTTTGAGTAAAACATTAGGGCCCGCCATGCTACATTTCGAAAATGTTGTATTGAGTAGCTAAGGATGTTGTACAATGCAATTATTTTTGTAGTGTTCGTATCTCTCAATTTGGTAGTAATTAGAGAGGATCAAATTATTATAATTATTATCGTTCAATTTTAAGGGATGCAATTAGTCCATGAGATTGTATTATTTCGATAGTGGTTTTCAAACAATAGTGTCTTTTAAGGCAATAGTTAATATCCACCTAATCTCATCCTTGAAAACTAAAAGAATGCTAATAAATGAGATAATTGAATTACCATCAAATAAATAATTGAATCCTCTCCAATTATCATTACTAGAGATCCCACAAAATTTAAAAAAAAAAGAGCGTAATAAATGTGATAATTATATCTTTTCCACTTACTTCAACCAGAGAGGATCCAAGTCAAACTTGACTGACAAAAAAAAAAGGAAGAAGAAAAAAAAAGAAAAAAGAAAAAAGGATCCAAGTCAAACTTTGCCAAGAGAGTTGCAAATCTTTCTTCACTACCTAGAGCGTTTGGCAACCGTGACGTTTTAGTCGTTTTATTTTTTTTTCAAAGAAAACAATGAAACGCGTTTGACAACCAGGGCATTTTTTTGACTTAATGATTTATAAAATCCAATAAATAAATATTTTTCTCAAAACACCAAAAATGTGTTTTGAGATTCCATTTTTTCATCAAAGCTGTCGCCGCCCGCCGCCCGCCGCTCACCCGCCTGCCGCCTGCCCGGCCCGCCACCGCCCCTCGCCGCCGCCCGCCGGCTCGCCGACGGCCTGCCCGGCCCGTCACCGCCTCTCGCCGCCAGTCCGCCCAGCCCGCCACCGCCCCTCGCCGCCGGCCCGCCGCCCCTCCCGCCTGCCGTCACCCTACTGTCGTCGGCTCGTCGCCACCGCCTCTCGCCACCACCCGCCGCCTCTCGCCGTCGGCCCGCCCCGCCCGCCACCGCCCCTCGCCGCCGGCCCGCCGCCACGCCCGCCCACAGTCACCCTACTGTCGCCGGCTCGCCGCCCCCGCCCCGCCGCTGCCGCTCGCCCGCCGCCGCCCGCAGGCCTCCGGTCCGCCACCGACGGTCGTTGTTCACCCGCCGGCTACCCGCCACCAACGGTCGTCATCCGCCCGCCGACCGTCGGCCGGCCGCCGGCCACCCGCTGCCCGCCCACCACCCCGCTATATAAATAATAATTATAAATGGTGTTTTCAAAACATGTTTGAAAAAAAAACACCATGGCATGATGTTTTTCTATAAAAACACTACAAAAACATCACCTTGACTACCAAACAAACAAATTCAATTTTTTTGTTCTGCCATGTGGCACGTTATATTTCCTTCACACAAATACACATGTAAATTTGCATGCTCTTTTTAAACTGTTAAAATTATTAAACCAATTTTTTAATACTAATCCCTTAAATCTATCATATTTTAAAATAGTCCCTCAAAATATCTGAAATTGCTATTAGATCATTCAATCTTATTTAATTTTGATACTAACCTTTAGAATCATTAAAATTTCCGTTAGATTCCTCAATCCTTAACTTATTTTGAAATTAGTCTCTCCAATCAAAGTAGACATAGCAATAGTGGCTAGGGGTGAGCAAACGGTCATTTCGGTCGATTTTTACTACTTTTTATTAAATGAACTGAACTAAGTTTAGATCCAAAATCAAACCGAACCAAATTGAACTAATTTAGATCCAAATTAGTTCGGTGTGGTTCAGTTTAGTTTAGGCTTAGACAAGTCAAAGTTACAGAATTGTTAGGTAAGAAACCATAATCTTACTCCTTCAAACATCTTACTCATTTTATATCCAAAGTTCAATAGAGAAGTCGTCAAAACAACTAACTTATAAACTAAATTTGAATTTTTATCAATTAAAATACATAAAATATTTGTATACAATATCTTTTCACCTAGAAAGACCGTGACTTTTAGATATTTATGTTGATGTTGGTTCGTTTGATTATGTCAGTTTAAAATATTCGAAAACCAAACTGAAATGAATATTTCTAAACCGCCGAAGTTCAACTGCCAGATGGTTTAGTCAGTTGGCACCAATTTGTGCTCACACCTAATGGCCAAATTAATTTGGAATAAACTATGAAAGTTGAGGGACCTATAATGGATTCCATGATTAGAGGGACTAATTTTGAAATATGAGAGATTTATGGGATTAATATTGGAAAATCCAAATTAGAATTAGCATTGCAACTTATTTAGTTGATCCTTAAAGAAGCCCGTGCATGCATGAGGGTAATGGGTATCATTGTCATATACTGTAGCTACATCAACCAAGTGAATAAATGGGAGATATAAACCCTTGACCATACTTGACTAAAATTGAACTGTATCATTGTGTACAAGAGAATCCATATGATACGTACCCATTAAACTAAGCCCTCCATTAGCTTTGTGTAGGTACTTTTCTAATAATAGACCCTTAAATCTTTAATATTTTTTGAAATCTATTGTCAAATTATTGAATTTGCTATTTGGTCCCCCCAAGGCATATATTGTACTACTGCCATTTTGATTGGAGGGATTACTTCGAAACTATTCATAAGAATTTGAGGACCTAATAACAACTTTAATGATTTTAGAGATTAATTTTGAAACAACTCGTGACTATAAGGAACCTAATAACAATCTCAATCACTTCTGAGACTGATTTCAACGGAATATAAAATAGTGACACTATAGCTAAAGAAAGAGAAAATGATTCCTCACAAATAAAGTCATTGACCTTAAAAGATTTAAAAGAATGTTACTCAGGCTGCCTATCTACAAAACTTGAATTAGGAGGGTAGTAAGTTCAAAACAGTGATACCGCAAAGAGCTTATACACATTTTACTTTTTGTTAGATAACTTACCGATAATCTGCATAATTTATATGTCTGTAGCACTTATCACGCTTCAACTATTTTATCTGATTTTACTATCTCTCAATTCAAAAAATAGAGGGTGCTATTTTAAATTTATTTTTCTTAAAGTGCAAATTCAAGAGTGGTAAGTGCTAATAAAATAGACGACGGGTGCTAAGTGAAGTGCTACTCACATGAGGGGGTTATCTGCAAAGTACCCTTTTCCTTCCATGAGCTCATCCATCTTTGAGGAGGATGACATGTCTTAGGACAAAATTTTAAAAGCACCCAATTTTAATAATTAAATATTAAAAACAACCATTTAATTTTTTTTTAGCAAAACCAACCATTTTCTTCAGAAAAGGATCAGTTCTGAAGTTGTTGTGATTTAGCGAAGTGTACGGGACTAGTAGTCCCGTACACTTCATTTCTATTTTCCTCACGATAACAGAAATGAAGTGTACGAGACTAGTAGTCCCGTACACTTCACTAAATCACATTAACAGCAAAACCGATCATTTTCTGAAGAAAATGGTCGGTTTTGCTAATTTTTCCCCAAAGGGTCGTGTTTGCTATTTAAATATTGAAAACGGGTGCTTTCAAAAATTTGTCCCATGTCTTAAACTCATCAGGACTTGTGGCAGTGAGACTTCAATGAGAGATGGTCCTCAACAGTCACGGTGGATTCCTCCTCCTCAGCTCCTCTTTCTCATTATCATTCCCTTCTCTTTGCCCTCTTCGCCCTTCTCTCTTCAAACGCAGAACCCCTCATCATTATTTCTCAATTAGTAGGCCTCTCTCTCTCTCTCTAACAAATTATATAATTTATATAGAAACTTACTGACTCTTTCTCTGTTGGATTTTTTGCAGCGGTGTACGCGTGTTGGCGTCAGCAGTCAAAGTCTCCTTTCCCTTGGAGTGCGGAGCATTGTTCTGATTGCGTTACTATTGTGACTTAGGTTAAGTAGCTTCTTTAGCCTTGACCCGAGAAACGATTTCTTTTGCTTGTTCTTCTTGCGAAACCAGTTGTTTCCAGGAGCGACATTCCGCTATCCCTATTTGAGTGAAAAGCTGGGTCAGCAAGTTACGCCTGCAAGTCTCAACCAAAGTCGATTGGGTCATACCTAATAGGCATCGTAATGCCATGTTACGGAATCTCTCAACATAAGTTTTGATGGACTCTCCCTTCCTCTGCTTGGTGGCGAGGAGAGTTGGGACCAAGACTTCTGTATTATTTTCAAAGAACCTGGCCAAGAAAAACCTTTCTAGATCTACTCATTTTTGAATAGATCCAGCAGGCAACTTCATGAACCACTCGAAAGCAACACCCTTAAGGGTGCCAATGAACAAATGGGTCAGAATGGTGTCGTTTGCTACCACATCTCCTATCTGAGACTTGAAATAGTAGATGTGTTGGTTTGGTGATCCTGTGCCATCGAAGAACTGCAAGGTTGGGGCCTTAAATTTTGGCGGATAGGGAGCTGTGTTTCATTCAGCAGGATAAGGCCGTACCACTCCTTCCTCGCGAAGTTCGCTCCTGTTAGCGATTGTGTTGAGGTGAGCCTCTAGTTCATCGACCTTATGACTGATGATTCAATTCTCTTTCCATCTCCTTCTCATTTTCAGAAGAGGATTCTAGGTTGTGAGTTTCGCGGTCTGAATTCTCAGGTGCTTTTTTGCTTTCCATTTGAAATTGTTCTCTGGGAAGACTCAGGCCTTTGGCCTTTTTCTACAAGGAGCTGGGCCAACATGTCCTTCATCTGAAGAAGTGTCTCTTACTGCGCTTGGAGCATGACCTGATGTTCATCGACTCTTTTTGCTAAGTCGTCAGGGCCTCCAGTCATGTACATGGGAGCCTCTCGTACTATGACAGAGCTTGAGGATTGAGATTTAGCAATTGCAGAATGTTCATCATCGGAAGTAATCCCCTTTGCTAAGGGCCCGTTTGGATAATGGAAGTATTGGAAGTGAGAAGTAAGTTGCGGAAGTAACTTCCAAAACTATGAAATAGGAAGTAACGGAAATAGCAATTTTTTTGTTTGTTTCATATATTTTTAGAAGTAATGGAAGTAGAACTTTTTTCTCTTCATTTACTTTTTTTGTTTGGATAATATTTAGAAATATTACTAGGAAGTAATTAATACATGTTGTTTCCATTTTATTCTTGTTTGGATTGTCATTGAAATAGAAATAGAATTGTGGTTGGTTTCAAATTGAGCATTCCTATTGAAACTGAATTCTCTTTAATTTTGGTTTTAATTTGAAAATAGTATCAATAAAATTTTGATTGAGGTGCTCTAGTATATGCAGCAGGTTTGCTATAAGGCGGTTGTTGGGCATAAGTAGCCTGTGGCGTAAGGTTGGCTTGTTGGGGGATAAAAGTCTGCTCGTGAGCTGACTGACTGTTGTTTTTGACCATACATCTGTTGTGTTGGTGCTTGGTTATAGTAGTTGGGGTCATTGTATCCATGTCCTCCATAACTCTGTTGAGGAGGGCCAGACTGTGGATATGGATTTGGGTGCTGGCTGTAACCTGAAGCTTGAGACTGGCCATAGTAGTTCACTGGAGCAGAGTTAGGGTGTTGAGTTCCCACACTATTTCCATGCCCTTGTGCGTAGTAATCATAGCCACCAGGGGTTTGAGCGGGAACAACTGGCCTCTGTTCCCATTATGCACTAGGATTCCTCTGAGGAGGCTGCTGTGCGTAGCTGCTGGCATACGACTGGTGAAAATACTATGTAGTTTTAGACGGGTACGTTCCTCTTTGAGGATAATCATAGGCCGTGCCCTGTTGCATTTTGGATTGGCCTGGATGCGGACCACGAGGACCCCATTGAGGTTGCGTGGAAGGACCGCGAGGATGATAGCTTTGGATATGCCCGGCAGAGAGACTTGATGGATTTCCAAGCATCTACATGAAAAATACATATAAACTTAAGAGAAACAGAGAATGAAGATGTCAACAAGAGAATTAAGAGCAACAAGAGAATGAAGATGTCAATTCTTGTAAAAATACTGGATCTATAGTGCACTCTGCTTATTTATATATTTCCTCTACTTCCTTTTCTAAGTTTTGTTTGTTCGCCAATACAGCGGTCAAATGCTCCTCGACTCAGCCATTCCTATATTTAAAAGTTACATAATGCTTCCAACAACATAAGCATGTCCAGCAAACCATGACTAGCAAAGCAATCTCCAAGATAACATATCCCAACTCCAGGCCACAGTAGAAACCAAAACAAGAAAGCAACTTTCAAAGGAAAACCACCGAAAAGAATAAATGTACATACCTTAGTGTAATTGATTCTCATCTCCAAGCTTAGCCAAAACATGTTGTGTTGTTACAGACATAAACAGAAATCCATGATTCATTGCACAGATCCAAGAAGACAAGGAAATATGCTAGAGGCATGCAACAAAATAAGCATCAATACCACAGTCCCATTCAGATCGGTGCTTCCTCAGAAAACAAACAAGCAAGGCTAGTGGAACGTTCTACAACAAAAATTTACCTTCACAAATTTGCCTCCACATCCAATACTTATCCAAATTTTCCTAGAGCATTTATTTGACTTTGAATCCATGCTACAGAAATGACTTTGATAAACCAACAATTAGGCACCAAAAATTAAAAAGAGAAGAAAAAAGAAAAAAAAGGAAAAAGGCAACAACATCCACGGAAAATATATTGAGCTGAGAAAAAGAAAGTGCTATTAAAAATTAGCTGAAATAAATAAGAATCATAGTCTTATTGTAAGCTCAATTCATATCAAAGTCCAACACGCATAATTGACAATAAACTAGTATCATTAAGTTTAAAATAAAATAATGAAGTGCAATCTCAAAGAAGACTATCCATACTAGAAAAATAGTTTAAATCGAGAACCATTTATTAAGGGGTGCTATCCACGTTTCTGAAACTAGTAGTTCCTCTCTGAGCATTGTCCAAAGTTGGTCGCCTACCTATCCTCTCCAACACGTTAAGAATCCTCTTTCTCTGTATTGGTTCGGGCAATACCATAAAAGCCTTCGCTTCAACTTCATTCTTGTAGTATTCATCGAAAACCAGTTCAAGATCATCTACGGAAATATCTTGAAAACTAAAAACCTTATCAGCAAGAACCTCAACCCAAGTTCACTCCTTCAAACTAACAATGGCAGTGGCTACCTTACCCATTTCCTCCACAAGTTTCTCACCAATAATTTTTTGGGAGTCCTCCCTTTTCTTCTTCTTTACTGGACGAGACGATTTACCGCTTACAGTTCCTGGCTTGATAAAAATGCTCGAAGGCTCCACTCCATTTAATTGTGATACACGAACTCCATCCATACCAAGACTATCTACAAGATCATCTTCGTCGATATTGATAGTTGGAATCTCTTTATCAATGTCAGGGTTATAACTTGTCTCTCTAAATTCTCCAGTAGCATGATCCTCCCCACAAATAATACGAAGTTCTTCATATCTTGGAATTGGACAATTCAAATAAGTCTTGTATTTTGGATGTCTCTGTTTGTAAGAAAAATAGAGATTGTTAATGTGATATATCAAATAGAAAAGTTTAAATTAACTTGATGGACAAAATTGAGATATTAATATACCTCGATAAGCTCAGCATATGTCGTAGTGTCAAGTGTAATCATCTTACTCTCTTCATCCCATCCGGCTCCACTAAGTTTTTTTTGCTTCACAAATAAGTTTCCACTTATCTTTGAGGGTTCGTAAGTGGTTCTCGACATTGTATGTAGTATAATTTTCTCCAAAGATAGAATTCACATGCTCAACAGCCTTTTTGAAAGCAGGGGCTTTAAATGTCTTATACACTTTATAACCATTATTTGCAAGTTCTACCAAGCAAGAAATTAATGCCTCAATATGTGGAGGTTTCCATTTCTTATTACTAGTTCCCTTTTTCCCTCCTGTCAGATTTTCTTTGTTCCCGGATGACTTTCGTTTCTTCCCTTCATTCGTATGTTTTCCATCTTTTGAAGGAGAATTAACCTCAATACTTGAAATTGAATTTTGTGTAGCATTATTCTGGGAGCTTTGTGATTGTATGATTTGTTGGCTCAAATTTATGGGTGGGAACCCAAAAGAAGTTCCACCAACATTAGCATTCATAAATTGTTGATTAGGCGAATCACCAAGATGACCAAAAACATAAGGGTTTCCAAGAGCATGTACTCCTTGAGAATGAGAGAAGTGTGGCGATTGTTGATCTAGTGTTGAAGTAACTTGAAAGTATCCAGTCCTGTTACCCCCATATGCACACTTTTCTATATTCTCCATCGTCCTGTGATATTGTAAATATTCATAAAGACAACAAGAATAAACTTTACATTATGACAATTAGAAAGAAAAACTATAAAATTATACATACATATTTGAAGCTCATCATAAAAAAGAATATATCAATAAAGAAATGTCAAAGATACACAAAATTTGGTTTCTAGTAAGCTTGATAATAGGAAAAACAAAAAAAACAAACTTGTTCACTTAATGATCTAGCATATATTGGTGGTATCAATTAAAACAATACAAAACACAAATTATTAATCACCTAATCCAATTTCCACCTCATTCCCTTCCTTATATCGAGCGCAATATTCTGTCCACATAGACTTTGCTATTTCATCTCTTTTCTTTAACCAAATAGCTTGTGCTTCTTTCTGTTCCCTTTTGCTCAAATTGAGCATGCTAATGTCAGATTCTTCATTAGCAAATTCACACTCTCTTTCATCAAAAACTACATCTTCTGTTATGTAACGATCATCTGGATCAACTATCATTATATAATTATGTAGAATGCAACAAGCAATAACAATCTTGACCTGTGTTTGAAATGGAAAATCAGGCCTACATGTTAGAATTTTAAAACGATTTTTTAAAATTCCAAATGCGCTCTCTATCTTTGATCGAAGTGATGAATGACGAAGATTAAAAAGCTCTTGATGGTTCAATGGTTCTCTACCGTCTTGCTCTTTAAGATGATAGCGCACGCCACGATAAGGTGCAATAAAACCGGGCATTGTCGTATATCCAGCATCGCAGAGATAATATTTATCTACAATATTAACATGAAACCAAATTATTAAATACTTCTTTTTAAACTAATAAAATAGTTTATAATTTAGTTTACATTTTAGTACCTTTTATCAAACGCAATCCCTTTGGAGGAGGCATAGACAATGCATCCCTCAAAACTGTAAAGTCATTAGCGGACCCTTCCCATCCAGCCATGACATAACAAAATAGCTTATTAGGTGTAACAACTCCAAGCACATTTTGTGTGGGACCATCTTTACGACCATGAAATCAAGCAACTATATTATCAGGGACAGACGCAGCAATGTGTGTTCCATCAATCATATCAATACAGTTCTGACCATTTAAACATAAATAACATATAAATTTGCCATTTTATATTACATATTACCTTAAGAAGTATAGATATAAATGATTGAAAAATAATCCACTTTACCTCAAACCAAGGGTACCAAGTTGATCTACAACGAATCTCATTGGATACCTCACCACTCGCTTGCTTCATTAGTAATGGTCTCAGTTTTAATATTGCCACGAGGACTACATTGAAGTACCTACTAATAGTTTCGCCTGAACGTACGAAGTTGATACCAACAACCCTATTTTTTGCATTATGCCCTACTATGTGTAAAAACATAGCAACTTGCTCCTCAATGGAAACATATATGGTATCTTTAAGAAGTCTAGACTTTCGTAACATGCGAACAAGGTTAAAAAATGGACCTCTATCCATTCTTAAGTAGTCATATGTAAATGTTCTGCCGCCATAGAACAACCGGTGGATATAAGCATTTCTAAATGAATTTCTCAACTCGGTTGGTTCCTTAGGAGTTACTTCTCTTTTATTCTCAAACAGCATAAAGTAAGCACACACTATACACGCCACATATGCAGCAAAGCAACTTAGTGTAGCATCTCTAGCTTTTGAAGGTTCCATATTCTACATAAAACAAATAAAACAATGTTATAAAATTAAAAAATTAACACACGTGGTTATTATAAAAAATTCACTAATTTATTTCTCACATCAACAAAAAATAATATGATTCTCACATCCTAGTAGCGTTCTTGTCTCTAAAATCTATTTTCTCATGCTTAGTCATGATGAATATTGCTTTGAATTCCCAATTTAAAAGAACTCCATGTATAGTTTATCATCTATGTTCATTGTGTGACTAGATATGTAATTTTCAACTCCAAGATATTTTTGTTACATAAGGTTTTTCTTCCGAACTGGATGACAGTTACCGTCATGTAAATTGTTTGGGTACACACATGCGCATGTTCTATCCTGATGTGTAAGACACCAGCTGAATCAAAAGATTACAATTTGAATTGCAGCATCCCTTTGTCAGTATTTTCACATGAAAAATATTGAAACCGAAATGTAAGAAATCTTAATTATATTTTAGAGTTAACTTTGTTACCATTTAGCTCCCTGTAATCTCTCAAATATTTTGATTCTTTTATACATTTCCATTTTCTTGAACACTCATAATGAGAAAAAAGAATATGAAGAATGTGTATTCGATTCGTGGGGCTTAACATATGTAGCATAACTCCAGGAAGCTCAAGTAATGAAGCAATGCATTGCATGTTGGAATTCTTGATATCTAAATTTCTACATCGTTTGCTGTAAAGAAATTATTTAATTTCCATATAATTAGTGTTTAAGTGGTAGTCCAACACATTGACAATATCCAGTTTAATTAGTGTTTAAGTGGTAGTCCAACACATTGACAACATAGTTGAAAATTCACCAATTTTTTTTAATATTCATCAAGAGTACCAAGAGAATGCACTCCATATTATCAAACCGAGCAATCTCTCTATCACCCAAAACACCTAATTTCGGCACAGATCACCACAAAGATAGAGTTTCCAAGAGAAAGGTAGAGGCTTTTTTCAACAGCAATAACCTATCACAAAAATCCCCAACTAAGCCCAAGGAACAAGCCAAAAATGAGAAAAAAAATCCTTTAATTTCCATCATCATCACAAGATAGAACAAGTCAATTCAAGCTTTGAAAAAAAATCAACTGATTCTATTGTATGAGGGTGTCAATTGCCTGATAAAGTCGGAGGAAAGATGGAAAATGGTAACATTTACATACCTTTACAAAAAATTAAGGAGTATAGTATCACATAAAATTGCTTGTGGAAACTAAATAAAAACAACAAATAAATAAATACATCCACCAAATCTCTTCTTTTTGTGCAAAAGATGTAATTTAATTACAATAAAAGATCAAAATTTAACCTTTACATACCTTTTGGGGGAAGCCAAGAGGAAGAAGATGAAGAAGGAAGGATGTTTTTTTGCTGGGAAGTCGGCGGGAGCTAGAATTACCGCCAGCTTGAGGAAACCATTTCACGCGGGGACTATCGGTTGTGAGGATATAAATAATTTGGGGAAGAATCGGTTGAATATAAATTGGATGGTTAGGTTGAGGGGAAGAATGAGTTGTGTGTGAGGATAGAAGAAGAATCTGGAGTTGAAAAAATATTTTGGGAATCATTTTTTCCGTGGACCCCACCCTAAAAATCACTTCCGCCGTATTTCATAGCATTGGAGGCTAGAAAAATATTAATGAAATAGAGATGCCAGCTAGATGACACGTCAGCGTTTAAGGAAGTAGCAAAAATAGCTTTTACGGAGAAACAAACATTATTTTTTATATGGAAGTAACAAAAATAGGCTCTACTTCCTCTACTTCTGCTACTTCATAGTTACTTCAGTGTAAACAAACAGGCCCTAACTTGCAATAGTTAACCGAGCAGATAGCTCATGTTCGGGTTTAGGTGTGGCGATATATCCCTTCAAACTCGTCACAAATTTCCCTGACGGTCGGGGAATGGCTTCTTTCTGATTCATCCGAACTGTGAGCTAAGGCCTTTCCTCTGCCTATCACGTTAATAGTGACATCGGGATATTTAACTTCGAAAATCTTCTTCTTATGATGACGTCATCGTTTGGCAGGCCTGACGACATTTGTCAATCGGTCGAACACAGATTGCCGAGGCTCGAGTGCATAGCAGAGGCATTCTGAAAGAACGACAAAAATAAGCCGCTCACATTGGTATGAATGAGCTGCTTGTTATATCGGTCTCCCTTTCGACAGCAATTCTCGTAGATTAGAGACTTGAGAGGAATCTCTTTCTGAGCGAGAGGACAGAAATGGAACCCCCTACCCTTGAGTGGGTGAGACTGGTTCTTGTCGGATATGAAATTTTTTAAACCCTTATCGACCCCCTTGAACTTGGCGGACCACATCGCGTTTTGGAGAAGAAACGCAAGGGTCGCGTTGTGATTTACAAACCTTAGGGGGGTTATTCATTGGTGTAATTTAGGGGATAATGGGATAATTTTTGGAACATCACTTTTTGGTGTTATTCATTGGGGTAATTAGAATTAGAGTCAATTTTGTGGTGTTATTGGTTTGTTGGGGTAATTGGGGGACAAATACTCCATTTTTCCCTAAATTACACCAACTATATAAAGATCCCCTCCACCCCTTCCTCATAATTACTCCAAATTTACCCCATCCTCCATATTGGAACAATGTTGTTCCACTTTGAAGGCAATTGGGATAATTTTAAAATATTTTTGTATTACTTAACTAATACATGCTAATTATATTATAAATATATGATATGATATATAAAATATAACATATATTAATATTTTAATAACATAATTTAATAACATATATTAATAATATTATATAATAGTAATTATAGTATAACGTATTTATTATAATATTATACAATAGTTTAATAACATAATATATTAATAATATTATGTAATATATTATTATATAATATTAATTAATAATTATAGTATAACATATTTATTATAATATCATATAATATTTTAATAACATATATTATTTAATAACATATATTAATAATATTATATAATAACATATATTAATATTTTAAATAACCTGCGTTTGGTTGATGGAACAGACATTTGAGAGTCCTGTTTTAGGTGAACCATGTGTTGATGAGGCCCGTGCTTAAGTTGTATCACGCGAGGCTCATAATGGGGCTCGTTACCACGAAGTATGCATTCAGGTAGAGGTTTAAGAACACGACCTTCACGTTGGTTCAGATTTCGACTATCTCGTAGATGAGCTCGTCGTATGGATCTTCTCCTACTTCGAGCTGCATTCTTCTTGGCTTGTTTCAATGCCTTGGCAGCAATGTCGTCGGTGTTGACTGGACGTACCTCCGTCGTAGGCCTTTTACGACCTATTACACACCGTTTTGACACGAGTGTTAGATTCTCAGCTTGCTGAACAAGTTTGACAGAGGCTAAGCCCAGTCTTTTAGAGGAGGGACTGTTTGATGGATTTTGGCTAAAGGAGAGGGCTTTCTTTAACATTTCAACAGCAGTTTTGATCTCTTTGGAGATCTTGTGGGTGTTGTGCCTAGCCTTAGGGCTAAGTGATCCAGAGGAGAGGGCTTCCTCGTACTTGGCTTGATCAAACTCTACAATGAAAGTTTCGACGGTTGTTCCAGTGAGATGAACGTCGGATTGCACCTCCACTTCGTCGTCAGAGAAGCTAATTCCTAGCAGAATCACCATCTTTTGTTTGGTAGAAAATTTGTAGTAAAAATAAATGAAAGAAATTTGATTTATATTCTCGCGATCTTAATTAAAATTTGAATTCCGATTACAAACGAGAGGAGAATTGATCTGAATTCTCCCATTTGTTTAATTTTGGATTCTTCACGGTAGCGATGAGATGCCTCCCTCGAATGCTCATGTTGAGTTTGCTTCTCGTTGACGACCCGTACGTCTCAATTTCATTGGAACAATTAGAGAACTCTTCATGAGTTTTATGACTCAGAACGAGTGTAAAACTCTGTCAAAAGGGATATTTTAAGCGAGTGATCGGTTAAGGTGCTAAGTATCTAAATTCTTTGCTGCTGCAGAATGCTTTCCAAGTCCAGCCCTTGATCTTGATTCTTGGAAAATCGATTCCCCAAAACTCCAGTCCCCCTCAGATCACAAAAAATATGATCCCCTTACTCTGTGGAGTTTGTTTGAATTTATAGAGAGATTAAGGGTGTAACTTGCCCCCTAATCCGCTCCTAAATAAGGGTTTAGTCGCCCCATTAATTGGGTGTAACAACCCACTCAAACTACTCCCCAAATCTTGGGTAAAAACGGTTTTAGGAACTGTTTGGATCACGTTTGAATGAGTCAAAGCCTTGATTTGCGTTCTGGGCATGCATCTGCATTCAAACATATGCCTTTGGATGATCGTTTGCAGCTATTGGAAGCTGCGTTTGTAGCGATTTTGAAGCTACGTTTGCAGCGATCTGCAAGTGATACGAGTTGCCGTGCGAGCACCCTTTGGTCGCGGAATTACCAAAAGGTGGGTTGAGAAGAGGATGACCAAAACACAAGAACAATTCAGTATGGCGAAGGAAAATACCTTCTCTAGATTATGAGTATGAAAAGATTACAATCCCTCTCTCACAATCTCACTAGAATTGAGAATAACCTCTCAACTCTCTCTCTAAACCCTAATACAATTATTAGAATTTCTCTTTTTCTTAGGTCTCATTGTTTAGAACCCTAAAACAATCCTAGTTATAGATGTGCAAACGTGGATGGCAATCTTGTAAATAAACAAGCCCAAAAGAATCAAGAATCCCAGTCAAAACAGAATCCAAAATGAAACAGGAAACCCAGAAATCGCGATCCGGTTGACCGCCAGGCTTGGTCCGGTCGACCGGCCAGAGAGTTTTCTCAAACCCTGCATCGTGCAGGTTTTCCGGTCGACCGGCATGTGTGCTGCGGTCGACCGGACAGAGAACTGTCAGTCTTCCCTGTTCTTTTGCGTTTTGCTTCTTCCGACTTCTTTCGCCGTCTTCTTTGGCTCCATCCACGCTCCTATTCTCAAGATACCATGAGAATCACCTATCCTCAAGCTCCCATGAGGATCACTAAGCTACCGAGACAGGGAAGAAGATACACCTGTATCAGGAAGCTGCGTTGATAGCTGAGGATGCAATGATTGTGTTGCTTTGACTTTGGAACGTAATCACTTATGTTGCAGGGATGAGTTCTGCATCTTGGTTTGATGAAATTGTTGACTTGTAATCTCTTCTAAATCTACAGGAGAATCCTCCAATTGTAGCTTTCCTTTGTTGACTTGAAAGTCATCTGATTGTAACATTCTTAGTCAAGACTGTTGGTTGAAGTCTGACAGGGGTTAACTGTCTATTGTGATTTTTAGACAGCCTACACTCGAGACCAAAATCCATTACAGAGATTTGTGCGGTCGACCGTCGCGGTCGACCACCTTTAGCTCCATGCTCTACCCAGCTCTGTACACGTTCATGGTCGACCGTCGCGGTCGACCGTGCAGGCCTCCTCCTGTTTTCTCGATTTTTTCTTCGTCTTCTTGATTCCAGCTTCGGCTTCGACTTCGACTTTGGGTCTACACTTTAGACTAACAATAATCTTACTCTTTCAAACATCTCACTCATTTTATATCCAAAGTTCAAGAGAAAAGTCGTCAAAACAACTAACTTATAAACTAAATTTGAATTTTTATCAATTAAAATACATAAAATATTTGTATACAATATCTTTTCACCTAGAAAGACCGTGAGTTTTAGACATTTATGTTGATGTTGGTTGGTTTGATTATGTCAGTTTAAAATATTCGAAAACCAAATTGAATTGAATTTTTCTAAACCGTCAAAGTTCAACTGCCAGATGGTTTAGTCAGTTGGCACCGATTTGTGCTCACACCTAATGGCGAAATTAATTTGGAATAAACTTTGAAAGTTGAGGGACCTATAACGGATTCCATGATTAGAGGGACTACTTTTGAAATATGAGAGATTTATTGGATTAATATTGGAAAATCTAAATTAGAATTAGCATTGCAACTTATTTAGTTGATCCTTAAAGAATTCCGTGCATGCATGAGGGTAATGGGTATCATTGTCATATACTGTAGCTACATCAACCAAGTGAATAAATGAGAGATATAAACTCTCATAACCTCCTCAACTTAAATTGAACGTGTACAAGAGAATCCATATAATACCCTTTAAACTAGGCCCTCCATCCGCTTTGTGTAGGTACTTTTCCAATAATAGACCCTTAAATCTTTAATATTTTTTGAAATTTTTCCGTCAAATTATTGAATTTGCTATTTGGCCCCCCCGTCATATATCGTACTACTGCCATTTTGATTGGAGGGATTACTTTGAAACTATTTATAAGAATTTGAGGACCTAATAACAGCTTCAATGATTTTAGAGATTAATTTTGAAACAACTCGTGACAACAAGGAACCTAATAACAATCTCAATCACTTTAGAGACTGATTTCAAATAGTGACACTATAGCTAAAGAAAGAGAAAATGTTTCCCCACAAATAAAGTCATTGACTTTAAAAGATTTAAAAAAATGTCACTCAGGCTTACAAAACTTGAATTAGGAGGGTAGTAAGTTCAAAACAGCGATACCACAAAGAGCTTATACACATTTTACTTTTTGTTAGATAACTTACAGATAATTTGCATAATTTATATGTTTGTAGCACTTAGCACCCTTCAACTATTTATTTTATCTGATTTTACTATCTCTCAATTCAAAAAATAGAGGGGGCTATTTTAAATTTATTTTTCTCATAGTGCAAATTCAAGAGTGGTAAGTGCTAACAAAATGGACGACGGGTGCTAAGTGAAGTGCTACTCACATGAGGGGGTTATCTGCAAGGTACCCTTTTCCTTCCAAGAGAGCTCATCCATCTTTGAGGAGGATTACACGTCTTAAACTCATCACGACTTGTGGCAGTGAGACTTCAATGAGAGATGGTCCTCAACAGTCACGGTGGATTCCTCCTCCTCAGCTCCTCTTTCTCATTCTCGTTCCCTTCTCTTTGCCCTCTTCGCCCTTCTCTCTTCAAACGCAGAACCCCTCATCATTGTTTCTCAATTAGTAGGCCTCTCTCTCTCTCTCTCTCTCTCTCTCTTTAACAAATTATATAATTTATATAGAAACTTACTGACTCTTCCTGTGTTGGATTTATTGCAGTGTCAGCTATGAGCGATGATCCAATTCGAGAATGGATTCTTACCGAGGGAAAAGCTACTAAAATTACAAGAATCAGCCCAATTGGAGGTGGATGCATCAATTATGCTAGCAGATATGATACCGATGCTGGTTCCTTCTTCGTCAAATCCAACAGGTGTGGATCAAAATTATAACTTTTTTTTTCCCTCTTGGGTTAATTGAAATACCGATTGTAGATAGGGTTGTTTTGGCTGTGCATTTCGTTATATTTAAACAGAGGTTGTTTTGCTACGTTCAATGCCAAATTTCTGCCATTCGTGTTTTGGATATTCCTTCTAACTTGGGAGTTTTTCGTGCAAAAGTTTAGACTTTGGGGTCCCAAAGTAACAAAAAAGGTGAAACTCTAGGGTATCAAAGTGTTGGGATTTTTAGACCTTGCAAAAACCTCGAAAACCACCAAACTCAGGAAATAGATTCATACACAAGATGTAGCATGGAAAACCCTCAATAGAGAAAAACTACATGATAAAAAACAATCCTTTGTCACCACCAAATTACAATTTTTTTGTATGGACAGTGACTGTGAAACCCTTGATTACATCCTCTCACAATATCCTTGAACTCCGGTTACATCCTCTCTTAAACCTCTTGATTACAAGATACTAAAAAACCCTAGAATAGTATGTCTTATTTATAGACACCCTTGACTTTCCAACCAAGTCAACTAATCCTCCAAAAAAACTATTAGGACTCCGCCTAGTCTTCAAATCGGGATCCAACTTGGAGTTTGAGTAGGCACCCAACATATCCTCTCTCAACGAAAAATCTCAAATTACCTCAAACGACTTTAGAAAAAACTCACTTTCTTCTTCTTGTTCTTCACCTTTCTTGTAGACAAGAGTCTGAGAAGAGTCACTTACACCATTAACCGAACACCCATCTAAATAGCAAATATGATTGCTATTCTTCCTCTCTCGTAAAATCAAGTTACAATCTCTACACTTTGTACCACTCTCCTTCATCTACATACTTGCTATGATGCACGGATACGGATATGGGACACGGATACGACACGAACATGGATACGAGATACGATAAAATCCAAAAAAATAGGATACAGGGATACTGAAAGGATTTAAAAAAATATTATGTATAGAAAAATTTATAAAATTCAACTAACAATCTAAAATATGAATCTATCACAAAATAACAACTTTGTAAACAAAAAGTACCTCAAGATGAAGTGGAAGCTGAGAGTAGGGGTGTGCAACGGTCGGTTCGGTTCGGTTTTTACCAAAATTTGAACAACCGAACCGAACCGCCTATAATTCAAAACCGAACCGAACTGTTGCAAGTCGGTTCGGTTCGGTTTGTTCGGTTCTAACTTCATCAAATTTCTTATCAAACAACAAACTATGTTAAAGAAAAAAAGATATCAACAAAGTAGGAGATTATGAAACATTAAACACTGATATAATGATATTGTTTTCAACCCATAATGATTCAGAAAATGAGTTTAGGGTTTGAGTCTTTGACTCTTTAGGGACGGGTTGAGTAGGGTTTGAGATCAGAATGGGTAGTATTGCACTATATTCGGTCGGTTCGGGTCGGTTCGGGTTGAAAAGTTTTCAAACCGACCCGAACCGTCCTACTCATAAAACCGATTTTTCCGGGTCGGTTCGGGTCGGTTCGGTCGGTTTTTTCGGTTTGGACCGAACCATGCTCAGCCCTAGCTGAGAGATTGAGAAAGAGGATTAGGGTTAGGGTTAGGGTTTTTTCTTATTTTCTTTCGTTTGAGTCAGGTGAGGATCGAATCGAACGGGAGATTTGAGAAATAGGGATGAGTTTTTTAATTGAACGGTTCGGGTTGGATTTTAACAACCAATCCCGCAACCCGAATGAATCGGCATTCGGCGAATCCGAGCCGTGTCCGAGCTCATTTGACCGCGTTCGAGCCTAATTTGACCGTTGACCCGTGTCGGACACGGATTGACCGTGTTCGACACGTGTCGTGCACGTGTCGTGACGAATCCGTGTCTGATTCGAGTCAGACACTGATTCGTGGCCTCTGGGGGCAAATCCGTGCTTCATAGCATACTTGTACCTATGCGATGCCTTTTCACCAAACAAAATTAAAATAGCACGACATGACGGCACATATCTTACATGATGAAGAATTTCGATCTTTCTACTGTGAACTTAAGGTGAACACCCTCAGCGCCTTCAACCTTATCTTCTCATTGTTTTTAACGATCACGTCACCAAATTCTTCATTTGTCTTCTCTATGTCAAAACACTCTTTATTGTTGCAAACGTGAATAGAGATTCTACATTGCAAACATGAACAAAGATTGTAGAATCTAATAACTAAGTGTTATTCGCATTATTGCTAGTACTCTTTGTTATCAACACTACATCTTCATCACATACACTAACCGATCAGTCCTCCCTATTTTCTTAAAACTGTCTAATGCTCCTCAAATAACCTCGCATTTGGAAACATTTGAACTAAACGTGGCCTTTCTCTCTGCAATAGTAGCACACCCTTTCCCTATCGTCTTGGGCTTGAGATTTTGATCTCCATCGATAACTGTCATGTCTCCCCTTACTCCTTTCTTGATGAAAACCTTAAGAGGATGTAATCTAGGGAGGACAATAATGATGATGAGATTACACCCTCGATGAAAACCCCAGATTCTAATTTCTTGCAACAATCTTCAACTCCGTTGACTCCAACGACACTCTCACAACTAACTGGCCACTGTCAAATCTATGTCCATGATCGGATCAACCTCAAGCCTTGGATTTGATGCCTCTTGCTAATCACACCGCTTGAATCTCAACAAACTGTTGAACCCCGCTCTAGGGATTTTTTGATCTCGCAAGAATCCTGAAAACCACTAGATGCAGTAAATAGAATCACACACAAAATTTAATATGGAGAACCCTCAACACGGAAAACTACCATAGGATTAAAACCAATACACTATCACCATCAAATTATAATCTTTTGTATGGATAAAGACTACAAAGCTCTCTCTCCTTTCACAGCATCGCTGAACCCAGTGACACCCTTTGTTAAATCCTGATTACAAGAATATTGCTTTTTTCTCTTTGCTAAAAAATTCCTAGAATAGGATGTATTATTTATAGACACCATCGACTTGCCTACCAAGTCAACTTTGCCTCCAAGAAAATTGTTAGGATTGTGTGTAGTCTTCAAATTCGGATCCAACCTAGAGTTTGAGTCGGCACCCGACACAAACTACAATTAGTCTTTTCTATTGATTTGTTTTTAATTTTTTTGTGTGTGTTGATATCCTCTACTTAATTCTCCAATTACAAAAGCTTACAATTTTGAGCTATGTAATTATGGCGTAGAGAAATAGTTGAAGTTGGGAAATTGCTGGTACCTAAAATGATAGGGAATCTTCAAAATACTAATTAATTCCTCGTGTATTGTTATTACATAATGAAAATTTCCTGGTATCTACATCTTTTCATAAAATCATAGTCATATTTTGAATTATCAGGTGAAATCATACAAGATCATGTCCGTTTTTAGGTTTTTTAGAAATGTTTCCTATTTAATCTTGAAGAAACTGGTTATCTAATTATTCAATGTACTATATTACACAGTTCAATTGCTTATGTGATTGTCTTGTAGTTGTATGTTGGTATGAAAGTAATAATAATGCATAATGTAACATTGCTTGCTATTAAAGATTAATTGGAAAAATGTAAAGAAATATAGCGCATACGACATAACATAGGTTATTTTATTTATTAATTAGTTAGACATTTCATAAAGACAAACTATTCATAATAACTTTAATAATTAGACTCATCAAAATTTTTAAACACAGGGGAGGACTGGAAGAGTTAAAGGAGTTAGAGTTTAGAATACTTCATCTTCGTTGATAGGGGTTAGGGTTTAGAAGCTAGAGAAGCATCAAAGGTGGTGATGGGGTTAAGGTCGTCTTCACTGGCGAGAGGAGATGGGAGAGCCAAGAGGAACCAGAAAGGATCCTTATCATTGACGGAGATAGAGGTCGAGAGGAGCCTTGTTGTTGGTGAGAGGCTTTGTTTTCGTCGAAGGTGTGAGAGGTAGAGGAGAATTGAGATGTTTTCTTTTTCGTCAAAGGCATGATAGGAGGTGGTAGAGGAGGGGGATGAGATGGGAGAGGCGCTGGAGATGCGAACGGTGGATCGCTAGGGTTTTCATGCGAATGAAAATGTGCTAGGGATTTGATTGGAAACTTATTTATGTTAGCATGATGCTAATTTGGAAGGTGAAGATATTGTCATACGTCCAAATTTGATCACCAATTTAACTCAATTTAACAAACATTAAATAAAGCTTAACATAACACTGATAAAATGTATTTATCAGAGTTATTTTTGCGTTAAATGCAACATGGTTTTCTGTCTGAGTTTTATAACACTTTGGCTCTATTAGTTGTTGAAACGGGTTATAACAGGTTTCAAAACGGGTGTTTTCTACATTGATTAATATTTTCCTCGTTGTGTTGTGTTGATATCTTCTCCTTAGTTCTCCAACAAAAAAAGATTGCGATTACGTGTGGTGTAATTTGGGGGGGTAGAATAGTATAAGTCCATCTTTTACCTTGATGGATGAGTTGGTGAGAGGGTATGTGGGAGGTCTCTCTACTTGCAAATTGAGTACACTTCAGTAACTAGAGATCTGTTAGTGACTTTGGTTGTTGAAGTTGAAAAATAGTGTTTATAGACTAAAGTAAATGAAAAGTAAATTTAATAAGATTAGCTCATTGTGCAAAAGTGTCTTATTTTCTGCTTCTCCAACTTTGAATAACTTATTAATTACTTCACCCTCTCTCAAATGCTCTTAATTATTCCCTTATACTGGGCATTATAATGTTTTTTGAGATGATCTTGTTTATGGAGGTATTCCTTTTCTCTCATTGTCTATAGAACATTCAAATATCCTAGTGTGTCGCGTGTCAAATTTAAATAGTCCTGTCGGGATTCCTAGTTATTTATGTGCATATATATTTCTCAATTATCCTATTCTCCCATGTAAACTCACTTCCAACGGTTGTAGATTGAAAAGACATCTTTTACACTAAAATCACGAGAAACTTTCTTTATTTTCCCAATAAAATTTCGTGAAAATCAAACTAAAACTATCGTGTACATCTTGAGAATTTTTCCGTTCCCTCTTATATTGTAGTTGGTGAATACGTACCTTACATATCGATAAAGTTTTTTCTTTGAACAACATCATATGTTTACATATAGTGTCCTATAGGAAAGTTTAAGAAGAAATTAATAATATTTAATGACGGTCTTTAATGCAATTATGAAGTTATCTAAAACTAGAAAGTTTATGAAGTTTTAACTTTAAACTTTACTATAATTTTTAGATCTATGGAAGTTCAATGGTAAAGTTGAAAAATTCATGCTAGTTTGCACAACCTTTATGCATTAAAGTTGCAAATATCCATTGATGTTCATAATTATCATTACAAGAAGCGTAAGGATTTTTGCAAATCTATTCTTGGCAATCTTATAGGAGTTAGAATTCTGCTGAACCAAATGGAAAGTACAAGCCATATGTGTGAAGATTTTAGGATGTTGGTTGTAAAGACAACTTCCTGCTTAGTTTTGATCTGAAAATGACCAAAGCATGCATTGTTTTGATATAATGAATATTTATCAATATGCTTGACTGATGCTTATAATGAGAGGATATGTTACTAGTATGGATATCTTGTCTAAAGCTAGTGGGTTGTTGCATTCTCCTAACCCAAAAATGTAGTATTTAGCGATATGGAGAAAAGACTATGCACACTTAGTCATACATAATATATAAGGGTAAATATCTTACATTGCGTCTATTTATTCACCTAGACAATAGAATATTCCAATCGGTGAACCACAACATGCATCTTGATACTTAGATAAGATTGATGTGTGTATGAAGTTTGTGTTTTGAATATTTCCAATCTATGTATATAATGGTTTCATAATGGTCAAAGTCCAGAAGACAACTAAATAATATTTGGGTATGATAAACGGTGTAGACACCCCTGAGGATGGCCCACCATCTAATTTGGTTTATGGAGCGTACTTAAGTTTTGAGAGAAGCTCCCCCCATTAGTCTTAAAGCCTCCAATTTTCATCTCAGATGGATGATCTATCATCTATTCAGATGTTAAAATACTATCCCGAATTTAGTGGATAACCAACAGTTCGATTAGGAGGTAATCTACTGTGCCCTTGTTCTGAAAGATCTGTCCTATATTAAGTATCCAACCTCCTATATTCACTTTGCAACTAGTTGATGCATGGTTTTCTCCACCATTCTGTCTTAAAGCATGGAAATCATGGAAATTACTATGTATTGGATCATAGAAATCTTTGCGGTACCTAGTGGTTTTTTATTTTTATTTTTATTTTTTTATTTTGTTTGGGGTGAGATCAATACCTTCCCAAAGGAGGAAATTTCCTTAAAGTATAAAGAATGGTCTTCCTAATTCAAAAGAGGACCCAACTGTTTATAATGATTTCTGTTAGAATATAAAAATATAATCATCAACCCTCAATATAGCTTTGGAGTTTTAATGTAATGATTAGATGACTTAATTTAAGATGGTAATGCAACGCGAAAGTAAAAAAACCTCGGAATCCACCAATGGGTGTTCTTTAAATCCACAAAGAAAAATCTTTAAATTCATGAAAAGACAACTTTGAATCCACGGAGTAATATAAAAGAGAAATTTATTGATAAAAGTGATCTAATTCATGAAGTTTACAATCTTTCTTCTTAAATAGAAAAATAAAGCCTACTACTAATAAGAACAGAATTAAGAAAGAGACAATTTAGAACTACCTAAAGACTCTCTAAAAGGAAACAAATTAGTCTAACTAAATCAAATTGATTTTATTTTCTAATCTAGATTGACTCTAATTTTATTACTAAAAATAAACTAAAGACAAATTATTTATGAAATTCTATCAAAACGGGTGTTACTGATGGGATTTTGGGATTTTGCGAAGCTAATTGGCTCCGTCTCATTGAGATAAGTGATTTTCATATATAATATGTTAGAATCTGTCTTTCGAATTGAGAGAGATGATTGTTTCTCTGCAGCTAATAATTCATCTATATCCACATTTGACTCGTGAAGGTCCCACTTCTCCATGAATTTTTATATATAATATGTTAGAATCTGTTCTTTTACCTTCTCAGTTAGGATTTCTTTTGAATTAAACTTTTGAATGAATCTTTTTTTCACATTATTTTAATGTGACCGCTGATATGTGAATCTACAGATGACTTGAAAAATTCCTCCAAGTATTTTTCTTATTGCTTTTTATTTTCTTGTGCCTGAACTTTCATCTCAATCTTGTCGAAATCATTGACACTCTTTATTTCAAAAGAAGAATTTCTCTCGCACTTCATCTCCTTTGTTTTGGGCCCTTCACTAAGCAATTCACTCATATCATCAATTATCTCGTTCTCTATTTTATCTTTTTCCTCCATCGGGACAACATTAATATGCGCAATATCGCTCACAACCTCTTTGGGAATATCATGACTAATATCTATCTTCTCAAACATATCACCATCAGTATCATGAATCTCATGCATAACGAGTGTTGGCACCTTAGGAGGAATTTTAGCAAGGACAGGTTCTTCTTTTCTAGTTACAACCAAGACATAGATCTCTTTAGATTTCTTCAAGTCTTTGGCTAAAATTTTGTTGTCTACCACTAAAAATTTCTCTTCTTACTAGTCTCTATCATGAATGAATCCTTTTTTGGAAGAGGCATGAGGGCAATTTGACGTCCATGCTTCTTGAAGATACCATCATTGTCTCTGCTCCTGTGAGTGGCACCAATGTCTAACTGCCATGACCTATCTAAAAGCATATGACATGTATTCATTTCGACCACATCACGCAGCAACTCATCAACATAGTTACAGCCGATAGAAAAAGGTACCTGATATATCTCATTATTCTGCACATCATTGCTTTTGTGAATCCAGTCGACCTTGTAAGGAGGTATGTGTTTCTTTATCTTCAAACCTAACTTATTCACCATACACCGAGAGACAATATTCTTATTATTGCAACCGCCAATGATAACATCACAAATCTTCTGCATTACAGTACATCTTGTCCGGAAGAAATTATGCTCAGGAGGTGATTCTTCTTTCTTTGTTGCTATTTCAATGCTCTTCCTAATTCCATGGTTTTACTCGAGATCAACTTGGGGCTGCTTAATCTTTCCATGACCATAATTAGAGTGTGAACCAGGATGTCGATTGAATACGTACCAATATATAGGAAGAAAACGAGCTTTCAACAATTCATTTCTCTTTGCCCATGATTGGATTTTTTTGCTTTTGTTGACTGGCTTGATCTTTGCATAATGTTTGCCACCAAAAAGCTGCTGTACCCTTTAGTCGATAGGCTATAAGCTCAACCTTCTGATCTTCTGTGATTCCCAAGCACCCAAAAATTCTCTCCAGCTCATTAATCCAATAAAGAAAATCTTCTATTTCTAGTTTTCCATTAAAAGACGGTAAATTAATTCTCATATTTTTAGTATCATAGATATCCCATCTTGAGTAGTCTCTACAACCATTATTTCGACGCAGGGCTCCATACTCATCAATATTGTTGTTGAATTCTTCACGTGGAGTGTGATCACATCTTTGACGGCCATCAACGTGATCTTAAACTCGTCCCTAGTTCAGAGCTCCACTACCAACACAAGCCAGTCTACGCGGGTGTTAATATGAGTTAGGGTAATAGGGTCTTCATCACCTGCCATTGGATAGGAGAAATAGGGTTCTGATACCAATTAATGCAACGCGCAAGTAAGAAACCTTAGAATCCATCAATGAGTGTTCTCTAAATCCACAAAGAACAATCTTTGAATCCACGAAGAGATAAACTTGAATCCACGAAGTAATATAAAAGAGAAATTTATTGATATAAAAGTTAAAGAAATACAGGAAACAACAAAGAATCAGCCAGGCAGACTGGCGGTCGACCGTCACGGTCGACCGCGAACGTGCACGAAGGCCAGTAGGATTCGGAGCTGATGGCGGTCGACCGTCACAGTCGACCGCGGATGACTGTAATCGTTTTTAGTCTCGGGTTTGTGGTTCGGTCGACCGTCGCGATCGATCGCGAACCTGCGCGGTCGACCGCCGCGGTCGACCACAGTCTGTTTGGGCTGGGCCTTTTGGATTTTGACCCGGTTCGTTTCTGAGTTTATATATAACTCAAACCTGATTGATTAGGGTAATACAAGGACGATTTTGGGCAGTCTTTGAGAGAGGATTGTTGCATCCAATTGTGGGAGAGTTGTGAGAGATCTAGAGCTTTGTTTTAGGGTTTGATCGGTGAGATTTGTAACTCTATTTGTATTCTCTTGATTTCTAATAGTAAGAACACCTCTCCTTACCTCGTGAACGTAGGCAACTTGCCGAACCACGTAAATCTCTTGTTCTTGTTGTGATTGTGTTTTGCTTATTAGTTGTGGTTTATCTCGAGTTATTGTTCGTGTTGCACTCGAAGCTTCCATCGCGCACAACAATTGGTATCAGAGCTAGATCGACAACATGAAAGAAGCAAGCACATCAGGTTCGTCTCTTACAAAGGCGATACAGAGTCTGAGCATCAATAACACGAAGATTGATGTTCTTAAGTTCGACGGCAAGATCAATTTCGGATTGTGGAAGTGTCAGGTAATGGATGCCTTGGATGCACAGAATTTGGAGGAGACTCTTGAGTTAAAAGAGAAACCCGCTGATATGGAGGATAAGATTTGGAGGAAGATGAACAGTAGAGCTTATGGTGTTATTAGGTCATGCTTGACGTCGGATCTTATTTATGATGTTATGAACGAGACGTCGGCGAAGAAGATGTGAGAAACACTCAATGAGAAATATCTTACGAAGAGTATTGAGAATCAGCTTCACTTGAAGAAGAGATTTTACCAGTTTAAGATGAAGATGAGAGTTTCCATCAGGGAACATGTTAACAACTTCACTAAGCTACTTTCAGATATGACTAATGTGGACATTATAGTTGAGGATGAAGACAAGGAGATGCTACTTTTGTGTTCGTTGTCCGAAGATGATTATGGTACGTTTGTTCTCACTATGATAAATGGAAGAACTACAGTCAGCTACAAGGAGGTGACCTCAGCTTTGGTGAACTATGAGTTGAGAAAGAGTGATGGTGAACCCTCCGAGAAGGCATGGGGAGATGCACTAACAGTTCGAGGCCGAGATTCAAACCGTCGCCAGTTCAACCGCTCAAAGTCAAGGAATAGGAGTGCCTATAAGAGTGTTGGTAGAAATCAATGTCGGTATTGTAAAGAAGAATGATATTGGAAGATTGACTGCCCAAAGTAAAAAAAACGGGGAAGAATAAGGGGAAAGTTGCACAAGCTTCAGAGGTGAATGTTGCAAAAACTATTGGTGAGCATTCAGATTCAGATTCTTCAGGCTATTTATGCACTGCATTATCGTCGGTTTGCTATGCGGATTCCACGGAGTGAATGATAGATTCGGGAGCTACATATCACATTGCCCTAAGAGGAAGTGGTTCTCTAGCTTTGAGGAGCTAGAAAGAGGGGATGTCGTGCTTATGAGAAATGATCACGTATGTCCTATTGGTGGTATTGGTTCAGTCCGGATTAGGATGCATGATGGTGTAGTGAGGGAGTTGAAGGAAGTGAAGTTCGTGTCGCAGTTGACGAAGAACATCATCTCTCTTAGGACTTTTGAGGTAGCAGGTTGTCGAGTGATCTTAGAGGATGCTACAGTGAAGGTCACAAAGAGTTCTATGGTGATGATGCGAGGTGTCAGGGAAAATAACCTATACTACTTGAAGGATAAGATAGTTACTAGGGGTCTAGCAGTTTCTATCACTACAAAGGAGGACACTACCACCTTATGGCACATGAGACTTGGACACAGGTGATAAGTCCCTACAGCCATTGGCAAAATAGAGGCTATTGAAAGGTGCTAAGACCTGCAAGATGGAGCTGTGTGAGCACTGTGTACTTAGGAAGAAGACTAGAGTGAAGTTTGGCACCGCTGTTTACAACACTCGAGGTACATTGGATTACATTCACACAGATGTTTGGGGTCCTTCCAAAAGCACATCTCTTGGTAGGGCTAACTATTTTGTTACTTTTATTGATGACTATTCCAGGAGGAATTGGGTATACCCTATGAAGCATAAACATCAGGTCCTGGATATTTTTATGGAGTGGAAGAAGAAAGTGGAGCTACAGACAAGTAGAAATGTGAAGACTCTACGTTCAGATAACGATGGAGAGTACAAGAGTGATCCGTTTCTGTAGTTTTGCGGGGATCACGGCATTAGAAGGCACTTCATAGTTCGAGAGACACCGTAACAGAACGGGGTGGCTAAGAGACTGAACCGTACCTTGCTGGAGAATGTGCAATGTATGATGACGCAGAGTGGATTGCCTAGATCCTTTTGGACCGAGAAGAGATATCGCAGCAGGTGGAGGATGATGTGACTCCACTCACTCCAGAGAGTACTGTATCCATTAAAGCTCCTACAGAGGTGACACTGAGAGGAGATGAGATGACAGCCGGACAGATAAAGGATACAGTGAATTATGGGACTCAGGAACATGGTCATGTTCAGGGGTCCATTGCAGCAGATAGACCGAGAAGAGAGATTCGTCGGCCAGCTAGGTATAATAATGTCATGGTCGCATATGCATTATCAGTGAAGGTCGTTGATGATATGGTTCCAGTCACATTCAGGGAGGCAGAGACTAGCCCCGATTCGATCAGGTGGAGGAAAGCTATGGAGGAGGAGATGCGGTCTCTTCAGAAGAACGATACTTGGACACTTGTACATCTACCTAAGGGTAAGAAAGCTATTGGTTGTAAGTGGGTATATGCGAAGAAGGAGGGATCTTCTACTGGGAACATTCGGTTCAAAGCCAGATTGGTTGTCAAGGGATATGCACAGCTTGAGGGCATTGATTACAACGAGGTATTTTCACCTGTTGTGAAGCATTCGTCGATTCGGATTTTATTAGCGTTGGTGGCACAGTTGGATTTGGATTTGGTCCAGATAGATGTAAAGACAACCTTTCTACACGAAGATTTAGATGGGGATATCTACATAACACAGCCCTTGGGATTTAAAACTGCAGGAAAAGAAAACTTAGTTTGTAAGCTGAAGAAGTCTCTTTATGGTTTGAAGCAGTCACCATGACAGTGGTATAAGAGATTCGACGGTTTTATGATTAGCCGAGGGTACATCAGGAGCCCATATGATCCATGTGTTTATATGCACAAGCTACAGGATGGTGAGCTCATATATTTGCTTTTATATGTTGACAATATGCTTATTGCTTTCAGGAATTCTTCGGCTATTCGAAAGCTGAAAGAGGAGCTATCATCCGAGTTTGAGATGAAGGATTTTGGAGAGGCAAAAAAGATATTAGGTATGGAGATCAAGAGAGACTGGGTGAAAGGGAGTTTGAAGCTTACACAGAAGAGCTACTTACAGAAAATATTGAAGAAATTCAGCTTTGATGGCAATGCAAAAACAGTTAGCACACCATTGGCTCCCCACATCAAGCTTTCAGCGTTGATGTCACCTGTTTCAGTTGAGGACAAAGATTATATATCGAAGGTCTCATATGCCAGTGCAATAGATAGCTTGATGTATACGATGGTGTGTGCGAGGTCAGATTTGTCACAGGTCGTGAGCATGGTATTGAGATACATGCACGACCCCGGGAAGGGTCACTAGGAGACTGTGAAGTGGATTCTACGGTATGTTCGAGGTACCGTGGATGTTAGTTTAGTATTCCAGAAGGATGAGAAGAATGGACAGGATTGTATTGGATATGTGGATTCAGATTATGCTGGAGATCTTGACAAGCGCCGGTCTACTTCAGGTTATGCTTTTACATTAGCAGGTGCACCTGTATGTTGGCGATGCACGCTTCAGTCTACAGTGGCTCTCTCTACTACGGAGGCAAAGTATATGGCAGTAACTGAAGCTATTAAGGAGGTTTTATGGTTGCGTGAATTATTGGAGGACTTGGGGATCAATCAGGAGATCATTCAGATATATTGTGGTAGCATGTCGGCTATTTATTTGGCGAAGAACCATGTTTATAATGCGCGCACGAAGCATATCGACGTCAGATTTTACTTTGTTCGGGACGCTTTGGATGATGGAGACGTCATATTGGAGAAGGTTCACACGAATGACAACCCTACAGATATGTTGACCAAAGTTGTTTCAGTTGTGAAATTCGGTCATTGTTGAAGCTTTTAAACATCCTTCAGTGCTGAGGCCTTTGGAGGCTATTTGGGTGAACTACGTTCAGCTTGATTCCTTGGGTAAGAGGGTACGTAGGTTGTCTTTCAGATGTAGCCGGTTTGATCAGTTGATTCAGATTGGGGGAGATCGCGTTTCAGCTCTAGTTTGGTTCCCTAACTTGTTGAGGGACTATTGGATGATTTGGTGTCGGCTCAGTTTTGGTAGAAACATTCGCCAAGGTGAAGAATTGAAGAAATACAGGACACAGCAAAGAATCAGCCAGGCAGACTGGCGGTCGACCGCCGCGATCGACCGCGAACGTGCACGAAGGCCAGTAAGATTCGGAGCTAATGGCGGTCGACCGTCGCAGTCGACCGCGGATGACTGTAATCGTTTTTAGTCTCGGGTTTGTGGTTCGGTCGACTGCCGCGGTCGACCGCACACCTGTGCGGTCGACCGCCGCGGTCGACCGCAGTCTGTTTGGGCTGAGCCTTTTGGATTTGACCCGGTTCGTTTCTGGGTTTATATATAATTCAAACCTGATTGATTAGGATAATACAAGGACGATTTTGAGCAGTCTTTGAGAGAGGATTGTTGCATCCAATTGTGGAAGAGTTGTGAGAGATCTAGAGCTTTGTTTTAGGGTTTGATCGGTGAGATTTGTAACTCTATTTGTATTCTCTTGATTTCTAATATTAAGAACTCCTCCCTCCTTGTCCCGTGGACGTAGGCAACTTGCCGAACCACGTAAATTTCTTGTTCTTGCTGTGGTTATGTTTTGCTTATTAGTTGTGGCTTATCTTGAGTTATTGTTCGTGTTGCACTCGAAGCTTCCGCCGCGCACAACAAAAGTGATCTAATTCATGAGGTTACAATCCTTCTTAAATAGAAAAACAAAGTTTACTCCTAATAAAAACAGAATTCCTAAAAGAAAGAAATAATGTAAAACTACAGGAATTAAATTAAATTAATGTAAGACTCTAATAAAGGAAACAAATCGGTCCTAATTAAATTAAAATTGATTTTGTTTCCTAATTTAAATTGCCTCTAACTTTATTAGTAAAAATAAACTATAGGCAAATTATTTCTGAATTCCTGTCAAAATGGGTGTTACTGATGGAATTGTAGGATTCTGCCAAGCTGATTGACTCTGTCTAGTAGAGATAAGCGATTTTCATATATAATATGATAGAATTTACCTTCTGAATTGGGAGATATAGTTGTTTCTATGCGGGTAGTCAATAATTCATCTATATCCGTGTTTGACTCGTAAATGTCCCACTTCTCCATGAATTTGATCGTTATGCATCCTACATCAGTATTAGAGCAACCTAGGTTCAACACCCTCCAACCACGAATTTAAAGTGGTTTTTCTAAAAAATTGATAGCTCTGTGTGAGTTTAGGTTTCGGTCCATTAAAAAGGCGTCAACCAGCAGGGGCATGTTAGAATATAAAAATATAACCCTCAACCCTCACCATACCTTCAGATTTTTGGTCTAATGGTTAGAGGACTTAAATTGAAGCCAATGTCCTATAATAGCACAAGAAAGACTTTCCCTAAAATTTTTGGGTCGGAATCGGATACATCAATCTTTTTCTTCTTTTAAGTTCTGTTGATAGCCGTCTCTATAGTTAGACTGGACACTCTCGTGGATTGTGAATTACCTGTATCCAAGCGAATCGCTGTTGTGTGTTGTCCCTCATTGTTCAAATAACTTCAATCATATCACTTCTTTGACCCTTTATAAAAATCAAAATAGTGCAGATTAAAGTTACAAATTATGATTTTAATTTTTTTCTTTGGTAAATGAACAATTTTTATTCATCCACCATGGGGAAATACTAGAGCATAACATTACATCAGGTAATCTTGAGTTAATAAACAAATACACTTACAGCCATTTAACCACTATTCTGTTATAATGGCTCAAACCAGTTCTTGGGTTCAATTGGAATGAGGTTATGCATCAAGTTGACAAGGACAGCATGTTTGATTTTTTCTAATGAGCTTCTCAATATTGTATTTAACATCTCTGTACACCCTCCAGTTGCGCTTCATCCAAAGTGAACTGTAGCAGATAGGCCAACCTTCTTGACTTTCCTCATATATGAATTTCCTTTCAAGTTAAACCACTCAATAAGCTGTAGCCTATTACAGCTATTCCATTTATAACACATCTTGCATATAATATGATTCCGAACTTCAGCAGAATAAGTGCATTCGAAAAAAGACTTTATTGTGATTCTCTTTGGCAGCTTCACAAAGCACACAAGAATTGTTATGAATCAACCAAATCTGCAGAGTCTCTGTCAAAGGAAGCAGCCTCTGCTTCATGGTTAGCCAAAGAACTACAGGGTGCTTATGGGTGTTAAGTGAGCTCCAAACAGTATGAGACCATTGAGCTACAAAGTGAGGTATCAGATCCTTATACGCACAGGAAACTTTAAACTGGCCACTGACAGTCCATCTCTGAAAACTTGCCAAAACAACGTCGGTAGACCTCCATGTAATAAAATCTTCATTTTCGATTTTTAATATTTGCTTCCACATCCAAGAATCATTCTGCTTTATAGAACTTGCTATATAGCCCTTTAAAGTATGTCTCATGGATCCATTTGATCCTGAGCATATCTGTTTTGACGTGAATACTCCACAACAGCTTCATAGCAGCAGCTTTGCTCCAAATAGGTGCAGAGTACACTCCTAATCCACCATCTTTGACCTCCTGAGCCACAATCTGCCATGCAACAATCTTGATTAATATTCTTCTAGGCAGTATGTAATTTGCTGAACAGTAGCCATGAACCCCCAAAAGCACACCCTTCACCAATTGCGATCTTCCTGCACGACAAAGATGTTTGGCCTTTTGAATTTTCACTGTAATCTTCTGAACTGACACTTCACTGAACTGACACTTCACAATCAGTATATGACAACTGTTTACAGACCAAGGGTACACCAGGGTACCTAATTGGAAAATGCCCTTCTGAGTAACCAAGAGAATTTAATATTTGAGCCTTGACAGTATTATTAACCCCATCCAAGAGGACAGCTCATGTACGAGGATTAGCTTGTAGTCCAGAAACACTACCAAATTCATGAAGACCAGCTTATAAGTTTCCATTGTGTCTTAGTTACCTCTACCACATAGTAAAAGATCGAAAGCAAAAATGAGGTGACAAAGCTTCATTTTGACAAATTTAGGTGATATGTGAGAACCCTCCTTCAACTTGAAATTTAGCAATCTAGAGAGGTATTCCATACCCGACACAAATAGATAAGGGGAAAGTGGATCTCCTTACCTTAACCCTCTCTTTGCATTAAAAAATCCATGAAGGCTACCATTGAAAAACATTGAGTAAAAAGGAGAAGATACACAGACCATAATCCAGTGTACAACTATAGGAGGAAACCCCATTCTACGTAAAACATCTTGGAGGAAATTCCAATCCATAGTATCATATGTTTTCTTTATATCAACATTATCAAAACTATAGGAGAAATAATCTTCCTAGTATAGTGCTTCACCACTTCACGAGCCAACAAAATATTCAGTCATCACCGTTCGTTTGGTGAAGGCACATTAAGCATCATTAATAAGATAGCACAAGACCTTTTGCCATCTGTTAGCTATTACACCTTAGAAATAAGTTTTTATAAATAAAATTGCAGCAAGAAATAGGCCTAAAGTCTGATGCATACTTAGGACAAGAAATTTTAGGAATAAGGGTAAAATAGTTGTAGAATTAACCTCCCCAAGCGTTTGTCATTTGTAAAGAATTCCCAATAATATCCCATTCCTCCTGAAAAGTTTTGCAGAGTAGCCATTAGGTCCATTTGTCTTCTCTTTTGAAATTGAAAAGGTACAGCTTGCTTGATTTCCTCAATGGACACTGGTTGTATAAGGATTTCTTTGTGATCAGTGTTTAAACTAGGACCAATTTCTATAACTTCAATTTTAGGCTTCATTATACCCTCAGCTGCAGTACCCATCAGACTTTTATAAAACTCAATATGTTATCCACAATATCCCTTCTCTCTGTCAACCTATTCTAATGGAATCATAAAGCTCAAACACTTTATTGAAATTTCTTCTTATTTTCATAGCATTATGCAAAAGATGAGTACATCTCCTTGAATGCTCCAGTTGATTTTAGCTTTATTGAATTGTCTTTTTGTTTTCATTACATTTTGTATAGCTTAATTTATGATTTCAAATTGTTTCTGTAATAATTTAATATATAGAGTACCCATGTTCTTCATATGCCTCTTGTTGTGCTTTTTCTGGTATAAATATTAACAGTAAACAATGTATCACTGTTATTTAATAATTCTGCAGAAATATTGGACCATCAATGTTTGAGGGTGAGGCTTTGGGTTTAGGTGCAATGTATGAAACCAGTTCAATTCGTGTCCCAAGGCCATTTAAGGTGAGAAGCTGATATTTGTTTCTTTGGTAGCTGGTAAAGATTACCAATTACGTAACATAAACCTGTCTAATTTCAAGTCTTATAGGTTGGACCTTTACCAACTGGTGGTTCATTTATCATCATGGAATTTATTGAATTTGGAGGTTCCAGGGGAAGTCAGGTGGTATAAAGATATCGGATGTTGCCTAGTGTACTAATTGCAACGTCGTCTTTATTTAACTTATTGTCTATTCTCAGTCAGCTCTAGGTAGAAAGCTTGCTGAAATGCATAAAGCTGGGAAATCTAGTAAGGGCTTCGGCTTTGATGTTGACAATACTATTGGGAGGTAAATTCCTCAGGATATTTCCGTTAATAGCTATTGGTTAAGTTTATATCCACTTCATGACATGTATTGCTTAACCCCCCATCCCCCCCCCCCCCCCCCCCTCCCCCCCAACCAGACACAGACAAAAACTCGAAGTTGAATGAGTTTTTATTTCTGTGGCCAAATGCTGTGATTTTATGGCTACTACCTCCACTATCCCTCTCTCATATGTATACAAATGTATTAGTTTATTTTGTGAATTAGAAATGGTATCATATATGACTACTCTGTCATGATAAGTTATGTTTTAAATTTAATTTCTTTGTTCTAATGCTTTCCGTTATGTTGGTGTAGTACTCCCCAGATAAATACTTGGACTTCAAATTGGATTGAATTTTATGCTGAGCATAGATTGGGATACCAACTGAAGTTAGCATTGAAACAATTTGGGGATTCTGAGATACATGAGAAAGGTAACGAGTAACTAATTTCTAGAAATTGAAAGTGGCATGATTTTATGAAATAATAGGAGAATGAAATTTGGGAAGCACCAACAAACATTTGCTACTTGGTTTTTTTTATCATCCTTTGTCATTTTTAGGAAAATTGTGTTCTTGACATCTATCTACATAATTTAGCCCACTGGGTAAGTTTTTTTGGGGTTGGGGATGCATAAATAAGCCATCTGCCAACAGACTTTCAAAGGAACTGATGTCATTCTGTAGATTTGTACTGCTTCAGCCAACTTCATCTTGGTTGTAGTCCATTGGACTTCTTGACTTCTGCCGATGCTTGACTTCCGACATATCCAAAATGATAGTGTCATCACTTTTTCATATTGTTCTCAGTATAACAAGTGCTGTCATCAATAAGTATGGTTATAAAGAATTTGTCCAGCCTCCTTCAAGTTGTTAAACATGTTTATCATGACTGCAGATGTTTCTTCATGCTATGTTGTTCACTTGCATGTTCTTTTTATAATAGCCAAACTTCAGGGTTAATGCGCATGTGGATGCAACAAAAGTGTCCTCAAACTTACTTAAAATGCATCTCATGTCACTTTTGCTGTCTCAGATGCTCGAACCCCCTAAGCATTTTGCATGTTGGTCAACAACATAAACCGAGCTTTACGATCAACCTTGAGCCAGATAGCGTGCACTTGCTGTGCTCAAGCCGATACATTAGTAGTATGAAGAGAGTTTTGCCAATGACAACAGCTAAACAATTGATTTATAGAGAAAGAACTACACTTTTTGATTCCAAATGTTGTGGTTATCATCATTCAGTTTCCCACCTCACAACAGATCAGCATAATTGTTTAGTTGTCATAACATGTCGGACATACACCATTCACTTTAGGGTTGTGTGAATTTACGAGCACAAAGATGTTTATAAACATTACATAAGTCATCAACATTTTAAAAATTAGTTGATCATAGGCTCAGAAATCTATGACATATTGGGAAAATCTCCTGCGGTCCTACCATATACTTATTTTAAAATCCAAATTTTGTCATAATTTTTAAAAATTTATTTAGGAACCAATTTGACATAAAAATCAATTCCTTTAAATAATACATCTAATTTAATAGTTCATGTTTATAATGATTCTCGTGTTAGGTTATCCATAAGACTACATGTAGTTATTCTTATATTCTAGATGCAATAGTAATTTATTAAATTTTAAATGCACAAAACAATCTGAAAATCCAAGGGGAAGAAGTTTTGTGTCCTCAGGAGGTTGGCCAGAAGGCTGCAGGCGCTGGCAGGGGCCAGTATAATGTCCTGTTGCACATATTTCTTCATATCTAGAGCCTTCTTAAAGTGTTTGATGGAAAATCTTGCATGCATCTTGACACCAGGAAAAGTTATGAGAGTCTTCACTGCATTATTAACGAAACATCCAGATCATGCTTGTGCCTTCAAGTAGGAGCCACTGAATATGGAGTGTGTTTGTGTGTGTGTATATATGTATATTTGATAGAAAACCCCAATGTGGGTATTTTCATTCATTCATTGAATCTTCAAATATAACATCAGCAATAATATTCCGCTGTACATCACACCAATAACAAGAATCTTCCACAAAGATGTCAGCCCTAGCCAGTCTATGAATGACATTATTACAATTTGTGGGAATATGTGAAAAATGAAATTGTCGAAAAGAAACTAAGCAACACCAAACAATTCTTAATAAGAAGTCCAAACTCCAACCAGTCTGAAGAATGTTGTTGAAGGCTTCTTACCACTTTTACGCAATCTGATTCCACTTTGAGGTTTCTAATGCCTTACTGCTTTGCCCATGTCAGTCCGCACAATACAGCTCTTGCCTTAGCTATATCCGGTGTTGTCATATTTTCCCGCCAGATAGCTGCTCCCACACCGTTATCATCCCTGATTACAACTCCAGAACCGGCTTTCTTTTGTTCTATGCAAGCTTATTCATCCATATTATGATATTAAGCTTCAAGCATCTTGATGGTGGCCAAGTCCCATCATTTTTGCTGTTCTTCTTGTGTATTAGCCTTGGCATTCTCTTCACCTGAGCCTCCTTGAACTCGTATAAGTGTTGAGTAGCCTCCTCAATGACAACATGTGGATCTGCTTATTCATTATTCCAAACAAAGTGATTTCTGGTAAACTATAACCACCAAATAATATAGCTCACCGTGTGCTCCTCCTCTCCCAAGACATCAAAAATGCATCCCAACCATTCTCGAAGGGTGTTGCCTTGGATAGCCTCCATTCTAATGCTCAAAAGAGAACCCCACCAACCTATTTTTGCAAAATGATAACCACGGAAAAGATGAATGGCAGTCTCCTCCTCTGCACAAAAAGCAAATACCATTGTTGGGAGTTGACAGAGTAAAAATGGTCCAATTATTCACTAAGCTGTACACGAGCTAGAAGTATTCTTGTATTCGCAATTGAAGCGCTGGGCGGCATTTGGAAGTTCACCAACTCAACTGATATTCACTGATAGCTTGATTGAGGGACGGTTCTCATTGAAATTTCAGATTTTTGTGTCTAAATTTTCCATGAGAACATTCTATTAAAGAACATGTGGCTGGTGGGGACATTGATATTTGGTAAGTTAATAGGAATTAGCTCGTGAGCAATGTGGTGAATTGTCCAAGCAAGAAGAAGTTCATGCTCATGCTTCATGATATCTGAGGTAATGAGTGTGGGATGTTGCCGACAAACACGTACTGCAGCTGCATGGTAAGTAGAGTTCTTAGTCTTTGGCTTCAGAAGATGGTTGCCCTCTGCTTTGTAAAAAGCCAGTACTGAGGGGAAAAGATTGGGAGATTGAGCATTTAAAAGACATCAGGATAATGATTGTTTAGAAATGCAGAGGTCTTCCTTTTGCTCTCGAAGTCATGGAATCAAAGAGTCGAAGAGTGACTGAGAGTCAGTTCCTAGAACTTGGAAGTAATGTGTGGTTGATATATAGCTTCCTGATCAAGTTAATATAGAATCAAGTTGGAGCTGCTTGTAGCTATTGCCCCATCTGAATCAATGCTTTTTATTGACGAGGTTCATCAAATGGATTCAAATGACATCAAATTCAAGGACGGGAACACAGCAATTTGATAGTTATCATTCCCATTTAGCACATGGTTTGACCAGGCATTGTTTGTCTTGAATCACTCATGTATCATTCACCTTTAGCAGATGCATGTTGATGCAATCAGTGCCTTGTTTTACAGTTAGCACATGGTGATCCTGCATGATGATGCAATTAGTGTCTTATTTCACATTCAGCACCTAGTACTTTGACCAATCATGATGTACAATTAGTTCCTTGTAATTTGTGAGACCTCTGACCCAGATTAGTAGATTATAGGTAGAGAAATAGAGTAGAGATACCAAGTACATAACTTTTTCTATTTTCTGAGATTTTAGAGTATTTACTAGAACTTAGGGGATTTTTTCGGGAAGTGTTTACATTTGGTACATATTCAATAATTTGCATAAACAAAACCATGCACATAATAAAATATATCATTTGATTTGGAACGGAATGTTTCGAAACTTTGCCAGAACAAAGAATTTCTTAATAGAAATTAAGCAACATCACATGGTATTTTGACAATTAAACTACCTACATGGCAATCTGTTCAGAAAGGTTGCCTACTTTATTAAATTAAAATGTAATTGAGAACTTAAAAATCATATAATCCTAAAATCAAATTAATAGTTTTAGGAATATATGTTTTAACAAATCTCCTTTGTTTTGTTTTCCTCTTCTCCTTTCTTTTCCTTTTTGCTTCTTCTCATCTTCCTTTACCTGTTTGCAACCTTTTCTCTTCTTTTTTTTGGGTGTGTTTGTTGGCTTTGGAACAGAGACTAAGGATGGAGAGCAGGTAATAAATACTCCACTCCATGTCTTTTGCAAGGGACGTGTGTGTTGCTTTTACTCTTTAGATGACACATTGCATCTTCCTCATCTTCATGAAAGGACATGTACTTACATTTTACACAAAAACTTTTTTAATTTTATATTTGCACATTCTAAACTTTTATTAAAATATTATACCAAAATTTTTTATTCGCAAATATTTAATTGCAAAACGTATATCTTAATTATATTTACTTCTAATGCACTAACTAATAGAATATGCAGATCTCAATTACATTTTGATTTAATAAAGTAGGCAAAGAGGACTGTACAGACTTTGGAAGACATTTTCTGGGCCTGTATTTTGAACTTTAAAGATAGTTAGGAAGATCATTTATCCTTGGTGAGGCTCTCATACAATAATAGTTATCATGCCAATGTTGGTCTCGTCCACCATATGAGGCTTTATATGGTAGAAAATGTTGATCTCTTAGGAAGACTGAAAGTTAGTTGGGCCTAACTTGTACATATCACAGTAGAGAAGGTCAAGTTGATTAGAATGTGCAGCAGAATTATGTTGAAAATAGAAGTAGACATTTTAAATTTTCAAATAGGAAGTCATGTGTTCTTGTAAGTGTCTTCAACCAAAGGGAGTAATGAGATCTGGAGAGTAGTAAACTGAGTCCAAATTTGTGGAGCCGTTTGAGATACTAGATCGGATAAGGAAAGTTGCATATAGAGGTGCATTACCCTCGAAATTAGCAAGTATAACATGTTTTGTATTTCAATAAGGAAATTTGTGCTAAGTCGAGCCACATAATTCAATATGCGCCACTTCAAATTCAAGATGGGTTGGAATTATCGACAAAAAGAGAGCATGTATTAAGGTCCAAGGTGATTTATTTAGTAAAAGTATCGTGTTAAGATCACTCAGAACAAGAAGCTACAAAGGCGTATGAAGAAGAAATGATAGAGAATCATCATTACTTATTTCAAGATTAGGGTATTTCAAGTATAGAAGACTAAGGCTGCGTTTGGGAACTAAAATTTGGATTTGGAATGTTAATTTAAAATCAAAGGAGTTTAAATCTAGGATTTGAAATCCATGATTTGATAGAATCTTTTGTTTGGATGCCTTTACAAAATGCAAGGATTTGAAATTAAAAATTTGAAATATAATATTTGGATACACTTTATTATACATGAACTTGGATTTCAAAGATAAGGAGGACCATTCTGTGAACAATTTATGACATATACATATAGTTAATATATATGAGTATCATGCTACTTAGTTCAAGCCTTTTGTTATTAAAACTAACATATAATCGGTCCACAGCTGAATCCAGAGCATCCACATTTTTTCTCAAAACCTTTCTGTTATTAGAACTAAGAAATTTACACATGGTTCAAAACACATGAATTTTAATAGCATTTGAAAGAGTTTCAATCATCACCATTTAAATAACACCTAGAGCCTAGAGCCAGTCAAGTTTCTCATTGATCAAGAAGAATTTTATCTGAACTTCCCTACCACATAGTTACATTAGTAAAGTGTTACTTAAAGGACCTAGACGCTTTCAGTCTGTAAAAACAGTCTAGAATTATTTCAAATATTCTCAGAAACCTTAGAAGCACATGAACCCAAGCTTATGATTGTGTTAGGAAGAATACAAATCCCCTGCAAACTTATATACAATATCCATGAAATTTTTGAGTAACTGAAATTGTTGAGTAACTGAAATTGTTGAGTAACTTCAAAAGTAATAACGTTAAAAAAATCATATAAATAACAACAAAAATCATGAAGAGACAAAAATGCCGACTATGGGGGAAGCACAGAATAACTAAATTGAGGTTGACTATAATCTTGGCATACAGGACATATGTGTACCGCACCTTAAATTAAGAAAGCTATCACTTACAGAGGAAAACTACAGAATAATATAAACAGTATGGATGAAACCATTATTGGTACTCCCAGAAAGAGCGTCTGGAGAAAGAATCGTGTAACATGGAAAAAGGGAAATAAGTTATTATATCAACAAAATACAGGACAGTAATCCTGTCATATATAGGGAATATAATTCAAACGTGTAATATGGACAAGGCATATACAATATATCCCCATTTCTCTGCAGCTCTTGACAACAATATAGAGAAGAGTCAAACGAAGGATAAAGTTATAGTAATAGACAGCTCCAAGGGAAGCCAAAAGAAAATTAAAGGATACAGTTGCAAAGCAAGAGTTTCCATGCCCTTCAGTTCTTCACTCAATCTGCAATATACAAAATATGGAAGCATTACAGAGAAGAACAATTAGCAAAGGGGAAAAAATCCTAGTTAAATGATTTAGATGGCACCATAGTGATATATGTTGTATTTTTCAGTCTTAAGGAGCCAGCTTGAAAAATTACTCACAACAATATATGTGATAAGGCTATTAAACGAAACCGCCAAAAAGTACAGAAAGAAAACCATGTGTAGAAAAACACATTTATATCCAGCTTTCTATATTAAACAGAACCCTGCTCAAACCATTGTTGAATTAAAGATGTTGTCCCTAGGGCACTCTACCAATATCTCAAGCCCTTCTCCTTCAAATATTATATCGGAATGTTCACAAATAACATATCTTCAAGCAGCTAATGAACATTTCTTGGCATAATTTATCCATAACTGGAGTAGTAATACATAAAAGAAAAGCAGCATACTAGGAGATATACACCCAGTATGATGGTGCACAAAAGTTTGAATTAAAGATGTAAATTTATACTATTCAATCAAGTTTAGCATACATATATGATGGTGCACAAAATAAGCTTATGAGATTCTTGTATGCAGCTATAGATGAGATAATTATTATAAAGGTTAACATGTGCTAAGAAAATATGGTTCACCGAGTTAGTTTACCAGATTCCTATATGGATCTAACAACATCACTGAAACACTGCATATTCTCCACCGACGTACTTGTTGCCTACATGATGTGAGTTGTCGTGTCCAAGATTCTCGGCAAATAAAAAAATAGAATCAAGATAAGCATGCGCAAATTCTTATACTGATACATTATCAGAAATATTTGACTATTTGAGTACCCTTTACCTACTAGAATTATATCATTCATCAAAAGAACACGAACATATCAAGGAATAAACAGCAAAATATGTCATAATACAGTAAAAATCAGAAATTAAGAGCTGAGGAAAAACTATACAACAACATCAACTTATGAGTACTTGTGTTTTCCATCTGCAAGATTTTGTTGTTTCTTTCCGGTTATCAATCACAATATGCTGTAAATTTGTTCTCAAATATTTAAAACTAATTTTTTTAATTGAATTTTAAAGTTCAGTACTCGTCAAAACCCTAGTTCTGACATTACCAATCAAAATTAAAACCGAACACAGCTTTCTGCGGCTCTCGACGAACTAAATCTAACTGTAGTGATGTTTAACGAATCGAACCTCAGAGAGAGCCATTCGAAGCGAGGAGAAGAGGGAGGCATAGCTGTCGGCAATGGCGACGACGTCCCTCTCGACGATCTCTAGTGCTTTGAAGATCTCATTTCGATCGAGAGTAAGAGCAGGCTTAGCCTCTGTTGGCTCTGATCTAGGTTTCGATGGAAGGGGGAGAGAGAAGAGTATGGGGGAGATCGAAACCCTAGATCAGATCTAGGGTTTCGACGAGAGAGGAGAAGGGGAGAGAGGAGACCAAAGGGAGAGAAGAGAGATACCTGTGTTGAGAGAGATATTCGAGATTTTGCCCGAAACGAGAGAGAGGAGTCGGGATCGGTCTGAGATATGAGAGAGAAGAGGAGTCGGGATCGAGATTTGGTAAATTCCAAGGGGCAGGATAGGATTTCAAATATGTGTATTTGGGCTTTCAAATTCTCTCCAAAATAATTGGATTTTAAATCTCAGTTCCATTTAAAGCCCAAACTAAAAATTTGGATTTTAAATACCTTGGATTTTAAATACGGCTCAAATCCAAGTTCCCAAACGCAGCCTAAATTTATTTAAAGGGGAAGAATATGTAAGGTCCAATTTTATTAATGTCTTAGAAGTTATTGTAATGAATATATGTGTTTTGCAATAAATATTTACAAATAATTTTTTTGATGTATATTGTAATAAAAACTTAGAATGTACAAATATAAAAATTAGGAGGGTTTTTGTGTGAAATGTAAGGACATGTGTTCTTTCATTAAGAAGAGGTGGATATGAAGTGTCATCTAAGGAGTAAAGATAAGGGACGCATGTCCCTTGCAAAAGATGTGGATAGAGGTATTTAACACTCTGTTTTTTGTTAGTCCTTATTCTAGAGCCAACAAATAAGAAAAAAAAGGAGAGAAGAAGAAGAGAAAATGTTGTAGACAAAGAAAAAAGGAAGAGAAGAGAAGAAACAAAGAGGGCAAGAGGAAAAACAAAACAACAAAGGAGGAGTGTGAAAAATATATTCCAAAACTACTAATTTGATTTTTTAATTATATGATTTCTAGGTTCTCAATTATATTTTAATTTGATTGGGTTTAGTGTATAATTAAGATAATTGAGGAATTAGAATGAGGTACTAATTTCTTATTGTAAAGGAATAAAGTTGTGGACTAAATTGAGGTTGATAGTGTAGTAAAGACAGAAATTGAATTTTACTTGAGTTTAAGTATAGATGGCTGCTAAAGTTTAAAATGGTGCTTAGTTTATTTGGATTTAACATTCTTATTGAGTAATCAACCTAGGGTTAAGGACATATTAGTTAAAGGGTATATTAGAATTTAACAGTCTTATTGGAATTTAGAGTAATCAACCTAGGTTAAGGACATATTAGTTAAAGGGTATATTATCTATTGTATAAGCCTTTACATTGAATTGGAAGTTGATAATTGCATATGTATTTGTACTGGGGAAATATTATAAGTTAGATTTTGGAAGCAACTCTTGAAGGACCAGGCAAGGAACTTGGATTTTGTGAAATATTTGTAAGTGGAGTTTTACATATTCTTTAATTTAAAAGATGGTCGTTGTTGGCATGCACTGACTTTTGTTGATCTTGGCATATTCAGAGATTTGATTTGTTGTTGTCAGTTGTATATATGACATGACATTTGAATCATGTTGAGTACATGATGTGTTGTTGATTGGTTTATGATGTACATCATGTTGAGGTACATGTAGGTATGATGCGGCATAAACATGTATCAAAAAGGTTACAAGTGCACAACCGTGTCAAGTTATAGTATAAAGATATCGATCCAACGAGGAAGGTGTTTTTGTAGGAGAAAATATAAAATCGGTTCTTATGTTGTGTGCGTGACAAATAGAAGTGATGAATAAATGTGATTATGGAGAGATAATGAGTGAAAGTGATAGTGTGTAAAGCGGCGCAAAATATAAGTGAGAGTGGATGTGACAAAGAATGAGTGTGATTAATAAGGCAAGAAGGAAAAAAATGAATAAAATCAAGGAAAAAAATCAAAAATGAAGAACAAAATTCAAGAATAAAATAAAATGCAAGAAATTAAAGATGGTGGATTCAATTATAGATATAGGTAATCTACAATTGAACCCACTTCTTAGAAAAGGGTGATTTCCTAAAGGGTTCTAGCCTAAATGCGAATCAAACAAAATAAAAATAAACAAAAAGAAAAACTAAACCCAAGAGGGTTCTAGGCTCAAGGTGAATAGTATAAGAAATTAAAATCTAACTATAAAATAAATTGCAAAATCTAAACTACAAAATAAGTTGTAAGAATTAAATGCAAGAAAATAAATCTACTCTATAAGCATGAAATAAATCTAAGGCAAGAGGGTTCTAGCCTCTTGGCTATTTAACAAGAAAATAAAATCTAACTACAAGTATAGAAATAAATTTAAACTAATAAGTAATAAAAAAGAAATAAAAGAGAAATGCAAACCTTCAAATAATTCTTCTTCTTCATCTTCCTCATCCAACAAAGAGAAGAAGAGAAAAATTTAAAGTGGTGAAAAAATTATTTTATTAATTATAATAAAAAGTTACAAATTTGGAAGGCCTTCTCAATTAAGAGTACCCCTCCTCTCCAAAAGGAGTTACAAAAATTTTCACACCTCTAACCCCTCACTTTCTACCCCTATTTATAGTAAAGATCAATGAATGTGAGCCATTAGATTAAAATCTTATCCAAAACCATCAAAAATCAGCCCTTAATTAGTAACAGAATTGTCAGTATCGATGCCAGCATCGATACTGGCATCGATGCTGGCATCGATGTCCTATCAAAATTCTGCTTTCACGGATGGTTTCGTCTCGTCGAGATAGGCGATTTTCATATATTATATGTTAAATTCCGCCTTCCGGATTGAGAGATATCGTCGTTTCTTTACGGCCAACCATTTTGAATACATTTTTTTTTCATATTAGATTTTTTATTTTCTCCAGCATCTACAGGCTACTCGGCTTGATTCTGGGCTTGGGCTTTTTGGCTCTTGCTTGTGTTCTTCATTTAATTCATGGGTTTTTGTTGAGAGATGGGATTTTGAGCTTTATTCTTCATTAACCTGCAATTAAAGATAAAAACAATTATTAGTGGTATATTTATTTATATAAAATAGATAATGAGGGTATAAAATTATAATAAAATGTGATTATCAAATACCCCCCACACCTAAACTTTTGCTAGTCCTCTAGCAAAGAAAATAAAATAAAAGAAAACCTAACTCATTTTCGCAGGAATCGCGGTTGTATTTAGCGCATACAACAAGCCTTTAACCCTTTAGTGGACGAGTTGTAGTCTCGTGAGGGTTTGCAGTAAATATACCCACAAAATTAGGTCAACTTGCCAAATTAAAGAAGTTAGTAAATAACTAAATTTACTTGATAATTGAATTTAGTTATTACTCAAGGAAACATTTTTATATATAACTCTAAGGTATATTTCTTAGAAATCTTCTCATTATAGCAATACAAAACCAAGCCAAACTTAGAAATTTAATTTAAAAGTTTTGAAAAGAACATGCTAACTCTTTGTTTAAAATAATATTCAAGTTGCTTGATCTAAAATATTTTCCAAGACCATATATACAAATATAACTATGTATAAAACATTTATTAGTATTTTTATTTTTTTATATTATTATTATTTTTAACTCTTTCTTCATTGGTGATTTTTTTCTACTTTAACGGGCTTTCTAAGCGACCATTTAACGAGTTTTGGGCCAATGGATCCCAACCCAATTGGGCTTAGGTCATTAAGTATGGAAATACTCATTGGGCTTAATTACTCGATCAGCTTAGGTTTTATAAGATAGAATCACCTTGAATTTAAGAGTTTTTTTTCTTTTTTTGGTGCCCATTTTTCGCACTCTTCTTTTTGCAATTTTTTTATATGTATATGTGTACATATTCTGAAAAATATGTGAGTCAAGCCACTTTGAGAAATTATTTTTAACTTTAAGCTAAGCATGTGTTCCATTATTTTAAATAAAAATCTAAGTTAAGGCTTAAGTAAAGTATACTACTTTGAAAATTATTTCTTAAGAACTTTATTTAGAGTTATCATAAAAAGTGAACTTGAGTAAATAACAGATTAGAAAATTTAAAATTTATCAAATAAATCAATTATTACATAACTCTATCAATTTGGCAAGTGACGATAATTTTATAATTTTTTTTGGAAAAGGAAAAAAATGACAGAAAATGCAACAAAAAAATGTAAAACAAAGAGAAAAAATAACTAATTCCTACCCCCACACCTAAATTTTGCATTGTCCTCAATGCAAACTCTATGATGCACAAAGTAAAGCAGATAAGAAGTGAAATACTTACATTTGGTCAGCTGATAAAAATCTGCAAGTACCTTTGGTTTGAGGAGGGTGGAATCAAAAATTTATTCTTCTTTCTCTTTTTTTTATTTTTTTTTCAATTTTTTTCAATTTTTTTCATCTTTTTTCAACTGAATAAGAAACTCTCGAATGAGAGAAGAATAAATTCTTTTTATTATTCTGAAATAAACAAAACAAATAATGTAGAATGAAGTGTTCAACACGAAGAGCTCGTATTCTACATTAAATCATACCTTATTGTTAAAAATTCTTACCCGGATTTTAAATAAATTCAGAATGATATAATCAATAATGTGAAATTTCAAGCATTTCGCGGTGTTTAATAATTCTTGCAACAAAATAAGGTAGGTATTGGTGTCATGCATTTTGTATTTCTTAATGAACTCAGACTTTTGTACTGTGAAGTTTTGTTTTCTAACAACCAATTCTTCTGTAGAGTTCTGAAAATTTGGTTGTTGATTATTCTCTAAGAATCTAAGTTCATCAAGAAAGAGTTTTTTAAAATTTAATTCAAAGCAGCAAATGTTTAACACAGTTTCGTTATTCTCAAGGACCTGATCTGCTTCTTCTAAAAACTCTAACTCTTTATCAAAATTTCCTCAAAACGCAAATCAGACTCTTCTTCTTCTTCTTCTTCTTCTGATCTTTCCTGAATATAATTTATTTCTAGAGGCTGATTATTTGGCTGGTCCCCTGGATTAAAAATGTTGAGATCAGCAGTTAAATTCCCAAAGGACAGCTTTATTTGACCAGCTCTACAGTTGATGAGAGCATTAGAAATGGCTAAGAAAGGTCGTCCTAAGATGACAGGTGTCTGTCCTTTGGGATTGGAAACAGGCTGTGTTTCCAAGACTACAAAATCTACTGGAAAAATAAAATCTCTAACCTTAATCAGAACATCCTCTAACTTACCCATAGGGACCTTAACAGATCTATCAGCCAACTGTAAGGTGCATTTGGTTGGGTTCAGTACACCTAGACCCAATTGCTGGTAGGCTGAATATGGAAGCAAATTGACACTGGCTCCTAAGTCTAGAAGCGTCTTATCAATGTGAGTATTACCAATGATACATAAAATGATGGGGGAACCTGGATCTTTACGTTTCAAAAGTATGAGATTTGATAGCATTTCACTGATATTGGCGGCTAAAAAGACTTTTTTTAGAACATTTATTCTCCTCTTCTTAGTGCATAATTCTTTTAAAAATTTAGCATAAGATGGAATTTGTTCAATTACATCTAAAAGAGGAATATTGACCTTAACTTGCTTGAATGTTTCTAGGATCTTCTCCTCTTGAGGGGAGTGTTTCCTAAGCCTGAGTCTATCTGAAAAAGGCGCAACTGATCTTAACCTATCAAAAGCAGGCTCAGGTTCCGGTTCAGGTTCTTGGTAATCTGAGGAGGGTGATTGTTGAATAGATTCATCAGAAGGAGAAGGAGAAGGAATTTGTACTGGATCCAAAGTTTGACTTGGGGGAGTTCTCACTTGATTATCGACCTGTCTACCTGACCGAAGTGAATGGATTGCATTCACTTGAGCTTCATAGGATGAACTGCATCCTGTGTCCTTAGGGTTGATCACAGGTTAACTCCGAAATTTTCCTCTCTCTTTCACTCAAGGCACTAGCTAGTTGACCAAGCTGGGATTCTAATCTAGTTATAGCTCGAGTGTTAGAGTTGAGCATTTTGCATAAAGGAATTCAGAGTGCTGGATGTTTGAGTCAACATATTTGTGGTTTGAGTGGAGGTCTTAATTATGGTTTCCAAACCCCTTTCCAAGACATTGAGACGTTTATCCAGATCTGGATTGTGAGGAGTCTGAATTACAGCTTGATGAAGAGGAGACTGATTTTGATACGACAGATTGGGTTGTTGAAATTATGGATTGAAAGGAACTGTGTTTTCCCTAGGAAATTGTTGGGTCAAAGCGGCGGTGAAGTTTTGAGTTCCGGGAGAATTTCCTTGATTCCATGCAAAGTTGGGATGATTTCTCCAACCTGGATTATAGATTGGAGAAAATGGATCATTTTTAGGACGCTGGAATACAGCGTTCATCTGTCCTAATGGCTGATTATTTCCTAGGAGAGGGCCTTCCTCTGAAACGTGGGTAGGAGACTGACAATTATGACATCCTTGAGCAGAAACATGATTGATTTGAGCTGGAGCACGTTCCTTAATTTCTAAGGCTTCTAACTTCCGCAGAATTATTGCCATCTTCGCTTTAGAAGCAATGTTTGACTCCAAGGAAGGACCACTAAACTTAAAATTGAAAACCCTGTCATCACAGTGTTCTCATTACATTGTTTTTTCGGATAAACTCTTTAGAAATTTCCAAGCTTTATCGGCATTTTTTCTCATAAAATCTTCCTGACACATCGATTCTAAAGATGTTTTTGAAGAATAGTCCAATCCTTCATATATTACTTGGCATAATCGTCATTTTTCTAGACCATGATGAGGACATTGGATTAAAAGATCTTTGAATCGGTCGAAATATTTCCAGAATGGCTCTCCCGGAATAATTTTAAAGTTTTGAATGTTGTTTCTTAGTTTTACCGTTTTGTGAATAGAAAAAATTTCTTAAGAAAAACGGTGACAAATTCATCCCAAGTTGAGATGGAATTTGTCGGTAAGCTGTACATCCATTTTTTGCTTTATTCTTAAGAGCAAATAGAATAAATCTAAGCTTAATCGCATCTTCGGTTAATTCTCTCATTTTAATCATAATACATACTTCCTCAAATTCCGAAATAAAAATATATGCATCTTCTGTTTTATTTCCTAGGAGTTTGGGAGGCATGTTTATGTAATACGGTCTAAGCTCGAAATTTGCTCCATTTGTCTCGCGGAGCCTTATGCAAGATGGAATTGTATTTCTGGTGGGGTAACACATATCCTGGAGAACATGTTGATTTGCCATTTCTTGGATTAGTTCAACACAGATTAAACGATGAGAATTATCGCTAACCTAAGTTTGCATACACTAAAACAATTTTTTTTAAGGAAAGAAAGAAAGTTTTTTTTAAGAAAAAGATAGAGAAAACCTAACTAAAACAAAACAAAGCAATCACTTTTCAATCACTCTAATTCTAGGGTTTAGCCTAACTCACTAGACCAGCTCCTAACCAAAAACTCCTATAGTGAAAAGATTAAAGTTTTACCCAGGTAGTTAGCCAGGTAAGGATAGTACTAGAGGGTGATCAAAGATCAATTAAGTACCTCTTTCCTTGCGGAGCGCTTTACGCAACCCCTAAACCTTGCCTTAGACACCAACTAATCTGAGAAAACTTAAACCGGTTCACTTTAGGATTTCTTGTTCCTTATTGAGCTCGAGTCCTTAGGGCCAACGTCTAATGAGTTTTATTAGGCTTGGGTTGTGTAGTGAGGAATTAGTGATTTTTGGGCTAAGGAAAGGGTGATGAAATCCCTTACCTTATCTTGATTATGAGGTTTTGCCCTTAAAAATATTTTTAAGTGTGTGTCAAATCAAGATGCTCAAATCATTTGGTGAATTCCTACACTATATGAAATGCAACCCTAAAAATTAAAAGCGACTAAAAAGGATGATAAAAAGAAAATATTTATATTTTTTTTATTAGGGTTAACAATCAAACTATGAGAAGGGGGAAAATTGTTTGAGTTTATTATCTTGTTAGTTAATATCCAAGTGAAAGATGGATTTTATTATGATCAACAAAAATAAAATCTTTTTTTTATCCTAATTGTCTCTAATTGTGAAGCTAACTAAAAGGGGTGGAATTAAAAACGCTAGAAAGAAGACTTATCCGAAAACAAATTTTCAAATCATAGTTCACCAATCTGCGATCTTCAAGCTCCAAGTGTTTCCTTCACAATAAACACACAAGTTAAAGAATCAAAATAATTAAAACCTACTTAAGCACTCTCCCCGACAACGGCGTCAAAAACTTGATGCGGCATAAACATGTACCAAAAAGGTTGCAAGTGCACAACCGTGTCAAGTTATAGTATAAAGATATCGATCTCACGAGGAAGGTGTTTTGTAGGAGAAAATATAAAATCGGTTCTTATGTTGTGTGCGTGACAAATAGGAGTGATGAATAAATGTGATTATGGAGAGATAATGAGAGTGAAATTGATAGTGTGTAAAGCGGCGCAAAATATAAGTGAGAGTGGATGTGACAAAGAATGAGTGTGATTAATAAGGCAAGAAGGAAAAAAATGAATAAAATCAAGAAACAAAAAAAAATCAAAAATAAAGAACAAAATTCAAGAATAAAAAAAAATACAAAAAATTAAAGATGGTGGATTCAATTATAGATATAGGTAATCTACAATTGAACACACTTCTTAGAAAAGGGTGATTTCCTAAAGGGTTCTAGCCTAAAGGCGAATCAAACAAAATAAAAATAAACAAAAAGAAAAACTAAACCCAAGAGGGTTCTAGGCTCAAGGTGAATAGTATAAGAAATTAAAATCTAACTATAAAATAAATTACAAAATCTAACAAGAATTAAATGCAAGAAAATAAATCTACTCTATAAGCATGAAATAAATCTAAGGCAAGAGGGTTCTAGCCTCTTGGCTATTTAACAAGAAAATAAAATCTAACTACAAGCATAGAAATAAATTTAAACTAATAAACAATAAAAAAGAAATAAAAGAGAAATGCAAACCTTCAAATAATTCTTCATCTTCATCTTCATCTTCATCTTCCTCATCCAACAAAGAGAAGAAGAGAAAAATTTAAAGTGGTAAAAAAATTATTTTATTAATTGTAACAAAAAGTTATAAATTTGGAAGGCCTTCTCAATTAAGAGTACCCCTCCTCTCCAAAAGGAGTTATAAAAATTTTCACACCTCTAATCCCTCACTCTCTACCCCTATTTATATTAAACATCAATGAATGTGAGCCCTTGGATTAAAATCTTATCCAAAACCATCAAAAATCAGTCCTTAATTTGTAACAGAATTGTCAGTATCGATGCCAGCATCGATACTAGCATCGATGCCAGCATCGATACTGGTATCGATGCCCTATCAAAATTCTGCTTTCACGGATGGCTTCGTCTCGTCGAGATAAGCGATTTTCATATATTATATGTTGAATTCCGCCTTCCGGATTGAGAGATATCGTCGTTTCTTTACGGTCAACCATCTTGATTACATTTTTTTTCATATTAGATTTTTTTATTTTCTCCAGCATCTACAGGCTACTCGGCTTGATTCTGGGCTTGGGCTTTTTGGCTCTTGCTTGTGTTCTTCATTTAATTCATGGGTTTTTGTTGAGAGATGGGATTTTGAGCTTTATTCTTCATTAACCTGCAATTAAAGATAAAAACAATTATTAGTGGTATATTTATTTATATAAAATAGATAATGAGGGTATAAAATTGTAATAAAATGTGATTATCAAGGTAGTATGGGCGAAAGATATCATCGTGGTAGCAGTTTGGTTGAGATATGAAATAAAGGTCTGAGCGCCGCAATAGACTGCCTTTCTAGGCAAATTTTCGCTATAGGTAGTTGTCAAGATATTGTGTGATGATGTTTAATTTTAAGAATTTATTCTTTGTTTCAACAAATGTTACAAACATGTATACCAAAGTAAATGATATATTATATCATATGCATGGTTTTGTTTACGTAAATTATAGAATATATACCAATTATTGCATACACGGAAAGCTCACCCAACCATAAATAGTATTTCAAATGTGCATGGCTTGGGAAATGGAGTCCAACAAGGTTTGGAGACATGAATTCGGTCGTTGGCTACAACCAATCATCTAAGTAGTGTTTTGTTTGGTGATGATGTGATCTTACTCAGAGTTGATTACATGTATGGAATTAAGTCCCTGTCATAATAGTAAAACTCCGAAGTTGTTAGGATTGATGGTTATAATTTTGTACTCTCTAACATTTCCCTAGTTGAGGGCCTCTTTATAGGTAGTAGCCTGGAGTCACAGAGCGTAGTATACTTATTTGACCCGCTTTAGAAATTCATGGCCAACAAGATTTGAACATTGGTTGGTGCCATCTTAAGGTCCGTGCTACTACATCAAAACTTCAAAGTTGTGATGAGTGTTGAGGGTTATAGTTTTACTTAAGGACATGATTGTTTGACATATTGTAGTTAGGCTTCGTAGGTCTTCTTGTTAAAAGGATTTATGGTCGGGTGTCACACACATGGACTTTGTTATAATTGATTAATATTGTTGTTGGTTCGGCGCGTGACAAGAATAATAGGCAAATTGATACTTTGGATATGATCTTTTACTAATCGAACTGTAGCGTCTTTATGGAGTTGAAATCCCTATTTGTGCGAACAATAATGTTCCAAAGTGTCTTGATCTATTGCATTTGTAGAAAGAGATGTTTAATAGATTTGTATTCCTTCTAGTTTAGAATACAAATCTTGGTACCACTGTACTTGAGAAGTTTAATATAGTACAAAATCTCAATTCCAATGCTATCTGTGATTTCCTTGGGCAATTACTTGGGAATCAGATTATTCCTTGGCAATTACTTGGGAATCATATTATTACCTTGAGGAAGGTTGCTAATGTTTCTTTATTTGGATCTTCCCTTCATTTAACAGGTGAACGACTAATTAAGAACATGCAGCAACTTTTTGAAGGCGCGGTGCTCGAGCCCTGCCTACTGCATGGAGATTTGTGGAGTGGGAATATCAGCTCTGATAAAAATGGCGATCCCGTTATATTGGATCCAGCATGCTACTGTAAGTTTCATGTGTAATCATGAAAAATATGATAAACTAAAAAATCGAGGGAAAATGATTAAGGTATTAATAGAACGGAAGCAATTCAACTCAAAGATTTCCCTTTTCGCTGAAACTTGAAGCCAAATAGAAAATGTATCAATATTACGTAATGTTTCTTGCTCATATAAATTAGTGTGGCCTGAAATCAACCTCCCATTATGATGGTTCCCTTTGCTACATGTGCAGATGGGCATAACGAAGCAGAATTTGGAATGTCATGGTGTGCAGGATTTGGGGGATCCTTCTATACTTCCTACTTTGAGGTAGTATCTTTTCCCTTCCAATTTGCGATTAGTAGAAGAAAACATAAGTAGTTGATTGGTAGTAAAGATAAGTAGAGTCAAAAATTGACAAGGAAAAAAACTATAAAATTGAAACCTGAATTACATGGTTGTTGTTGGTTATGAAATTTCATAATTTTATGGTTTTTTTAGGATCAACAGTACATGGGAGTCGTGTAATTATGACGTAGAGTATCTATATGTTGAATTCATTATTTTTGAAAATTTAAGCGCCAGAGCATTATCTACTTCCTTGGGTTTCATTTGAGAGCACTGCTGATGATTTCTGGACAACTCTCTGATGCTAAGTTTGTTGCTAGAAATGATTTATAAGCTGAACATGTTGGTTTAATTTGACGACGTGATTAATTTTTTTGTTCTTGTTTATATTCAGGTGATGCCCAAACAACCAGGGTTTGAGAAAAGAAGAGACCTATACATGCTTTATCATTACTTAAACCACTATAATCTATTTGGTTATGGATACCGATCATCGGCAATGTCAATTATCGATAACTACTTAAGGATGTTGAAAGCATAAGCTGATCTAGTTTGTTGCCACTTCATGTATCTGTTTGTGTTCAAAACCAAAGTGCATTATGTCTGACTGTAAATTCTTGTGACTATCATTCTTCCGCCTGTGGATAAGCTTTACCTAAATCTTGTACTTAATTTTATGTATAACTTTTTTTATTAAATTTTTTTAATCTTCTGTTATTGGTTCTTGGAACCTGTTTATGTACGAATAATAATTTCCTTTCTATGTGCTTGTTGTTTTTGTTTTTATGGACTTCATATATTATGTTTTCATTATGCCAATTAAGTAATTCAGGTTCAATCATTCAAGAGATTTGGGGCGTGAAATTGTCCCTTCTACAACCCTCTACAACCTCAGTAGCTAGCATTTTACCATCAGTAAACAAAACAACCATTATTATTTTTATCCCATTACCCACCTCATCTGACTGTCAGAGATTAGATGATTTCCATGTTGGGCTAAATTCTTGATCTCATTTTGTTTTTTAAAAACTTTTATCCCGATGAGTTCTGAGCTTCCCTAGCTGATCTAACCGAGCCCACGCCGGTCCCCTCCAAGCTTTATACCATAAAAGAGAATAGGGGGCGTCTCACGGAAAGAAAATAAAAGAAAATCCTACTGGGCTTGGGCCTTGGCCTATTTCGATAATATTCAATTGTAGGTTTCCAGAATCCACGAGATCCAAGGCTCACCCGTTTTTTGCCTTTATTAGTCTCCTTCAAGCTGCTTCTTGAGCTTCTCAAGCTCCTTCGGTGCCATCCTCCGCATACAGCTGTCGACCACATGGAACCACTGGACGCAATCTACACTACAACATACGAGCACTACGTCACTACACGTCCTAACTGTTCGACTACGCTCTACGATAACGCATGGAATGTGTTGCTTTCCACTGAATGCAGATGATGCGAAAATATGAGATGCTCCGGAATCAAACAAAGTGTTGGCGGGCATTGAATGAGCAGGGATGGTACCTTTTATAAATTATCGAACCAAAATAAGTTGGAGCAAGCATCCTCCTCCCCAGCCCCAAAACCACAACCCCTGAATCCTTAAATTGAAATATAAGTGCATCCAACCCTAAAGACCCACTGCCCAAGAAACTCATTCCCAAATTACCCTTCTTCACAATTTAAAAGCGGTTCCCTTTCATCATCTCCCCTCTTCCTCCGTCCCCCTCCCCAACGCCGGCATCGCCTCGATGCACACCGCCATCACCCACCTCGGCACCGTCATCCTTCTCGACCGCACCCACATCGGCCCCTCCAACCTCTCCCTCTCCCGCTGCCGCAGGTCCCCTGACTGCTCCACCCACTTCGCCTCCTTCGACCCCGCCACCCTGTCCCTCCGCCCCCTCCGCATTATCACAGACGCGTGGCGCTTCTCCTGCCAGTTCCTCCCGACGACTCCCTCCTCCAGACCGACGGTGACCTCGATGGCCTCCGCAAGTTCCGCAAGCTCAACCCCTCCGTCTCCACCGGCTGGGTTAAGCTCAGCTCCCCGTCCCTCGCCACCGGCCGCTGGTACTCCACCGACCAGATTCTACCCAACGGCTCCGTCATCATCGTCGGCCCTGTTGTGTCTTTTAGGTTAGATTTGGATCGAAAACCCTAATTTTGATATAATTGAAATTGAGAATTTGAGGCTTTTGATTGGATTTGGCGCCAAATAGGGTGTCAATTTTGTAACTTGAATCATGGAATCAAATCAAAGCTTGATTGTTGATTCTCTTTTGTGTTTGAGCCCCCATTGTGTTTATTGCCGTGGATTTCTTTGGTTTTGCTCGTTCCAATGAATTGCTGAATTACTCATGTTATTTTTTTTTTCTAATTTTTAGGTGTTAGAAGTTAGTCGGCAAGCCTTGATGGGAGAGGAATTAACAAAAAACCCTAGCTTTGTCTCGGGGAGCAAATCGAATGAGGAGGAGGAGGAGGTTGAGAAGGCAATGAGGCAGATGTGTGAGCTTAGATTGGGGTGGGGAGGATGATGCAGATTCACTCGAGCCCGTCCGATTAGAATATGCACAGTTCTTGGGGCTCTGCTGTTGATGATGATGATGAGAAGGAGAACAAAAATAATTTCGATCGAATCTTGTAGATTTCTCAGGGGATGATGACGAGGAGGAGAGCAAAAGACGAGTTCTTTTTCCCTTTTTAATTCAACTTCGGACCATTCTATGTGCAAATTCATATCGTATGTGAATCTACAAATGGAATCTCTTCCAACGTGGTTATTAGTATAGTTGGTTTTGTGCAAACTTGTCATTTGGACGGTTAACAGAGTTCATCAGTTTGTAAAATTTGATAAGGAAATCGAAGTCAACTTGTTTAATTTTGCTATAAAATTCTGTTTGTCCTTCATGTGACAAGCCAACTTAGAATTGCTCCAGGTGTCCTTTTATGAGAAAATCTTGGGCTCTTAAACAATACATATCAGGACAAATATCACATATTAACTACAAATATCACATATTAATATCCAGGTGTCCTTTTATGTGATATTTTTAGTTAATATGTGATATTTGCTATGTTATTCAAGTTTTTGATATTTATATGATTTATTACACTTGCTTATGTGACATATGATAGTTTCATGTGACATATGACGGTTTCATGTCACATATGTTGTTTTCATGTCACATATGCTGTTTTTATGTGACATTTGTTGTTTATACATGACATTTGGGTGTTGTATGTGATAGTTGGGTCTTGTATATGATATTTGAGTGTTGCTTGTGATATTTGTTGTTTATACGTGACATTTAGGTGTTGTATGTGATATTTGACTGTAATTTGTTGATAGTGAATATGCTTATTTGTCACATGGCTGTAATTTATTTATACGTGACACATGGCTGTCATTTGTGTATGTGATATTTTGATCTAATATAGTCATTCCACATGTGCTTATTTGTCACATGATATGCTTATTTATCACATGTGGAATGGCTCTATTAGATGTGACTTATATCACATATAACCCATATAACATTAAAATATCACATGATATGCTTATTTATCACACGTGGAATGACTCTATCAGATGTGACTTATATCTGTTGTATGTGATATTTGTTGCTTGTGATATTTGTTGTTTATACGTGACATTTGGGTGTTGTATGTGATATTTGGCTATAATTTGTTGATAGTGAATGTGCCACGTATAAACAATAAATGTCACAAGCAACACCCAAATATCATATACAATACCCAAATATCATGTATAAATAACAAGTGTCACAAGCAACACCCAAATATCACATATAACACCCAAATATCATATACAACATCCAAATATCATGTATAAACAACAAATATCACAAGCAAAACCCAAATATCACATACAACACCCAAATATCACAAATCAGATCTAAATATCACATATAAGGTAGAACTGTCACATGTAAGATTGAATTATCACATATAACATTGAAATATCACATGATATGCTTATTTACGGTTAATTGTGATACATATATGTTCCCTCATTTTCCCATTTAACATTGAATAACTAAGAAACATAACAACACTCCCAAATTGAATTCTAACTGGATCAACATCATCCTTACAAAGGATTTCAACACATCAAACAAAAATACATTAGGAAGTTACAATCCCAACCCACCATTCCATTTTTTTGTAGAACCAATCTACAACAATGTGTAGTATAAACAATGAACTCAAAACTCAAATTTAAAGCAAACAAATTTCCCTCTTCTTCTTCTTTCTTTTTTTGGTGCATTGAATTAGGTACAAATCCTATGTCCTCTCCCTAAAAAATCATCTTTTGTTCTTTTTCTCATCATCATCATCAACAGGAGAGCCCTAAGAATTATGCAGATTCTGATCGGATGGGCTCGAGTGAATCTGCATCATCCTCCTCATCCCCAATCCGAGCCCACACATCTGCCTCATTGCCTTCTCAATCTCCTACTCATCCTCATTTGATTTGCTCCCCGAGCCCGCAACCTCTTTGTTAATTCTTCACCAGTCCATTCACTAGCATCTTCATCGTCTTAAACCCCAGCATCCAATTTTTCCCTATTGCATCCTTATAAACTCCCATGACAGCCTCAAAATCCCCACCCTGACACAAATAATGTGTCAAGATAAAATAACACTGACCCTCTCTAGGCACAACCCTTTTCTTCCCCATCTCCTCATACACTCTTTTGGCCTCCTCCAACATCCCTTCTTTACAAAATCCAACAATCAAAAGATTATAATCACCCAATTCGGCTTCATCCCCTTCAACAACATCTCCCTATACAAATTCTTCGCCTCCCTCGTCCTCTTCAACTTACATAGCCTCTCAATCCTCACATTATACACCAAATTCGAACCCGGGTTTAACTCATACTCTTTCATCAACCCCAAAACCTTATCCACGTCCTCCAACTTCTGCTCCCTATAGAAACCCGAGATCGCATTAGTAAAAGTGGTCGAATTGGGCTTGATTTTCCTCTTCATTTCATTGACCATCGAGTAGGTGGAGCGAGTGGAGCCCGATTTGGCGAACGAATTGATGAGGGTGTTGTAAGTGTCAATGTCTGGGATGATGTTGTAGGGATCAACGAGGTCGGTGAAGAACTTGTCGGCGGTGGGGTCGTCGCCGGTGAGGATGCAGGTGGAGAGGAGGGAGTTGAGGGTTTGGGTGGAGGGATGAGAGCGGAAGGCAGAGGCAGCATCTTCGAGGAGACAGGCTTGGCCGAAGAGGAAAGTGGAGTGGGACACGTTACCGGCGGAGAGGAAGGGGGAGAGGAGGGAACGGATGGAGGAGGGGGGAGGAGGAGAGGCGGGAGACGGAGAGGGAGAGGTTAGGTACGGTCGAGGTGGGAGGAGGGGGAGAGGGAGGCGACGGAGCAGATGGAGAGGATGTGGGAGGCGTCACCGGCGGCGGAGGAGGGGGGAGGGATCGCGGGGGATTTGTTTGAGGAGGGAGAGGACGGCGAGGTATTTTTTCTTGGAGGTGAGGATGGCGGAGGGGTCAGAGGGGGGGGGGGGAGAGGATCGAGGAGGGGGAGGTCGAGAAATGGCGAAGATGGAGGCGGCAGGCGGAGGAGCATGGACATTGCGGCTTGAGCAGATTTTAAATTGGGAAGAAGGTTAAATTGAAAAGTGATTTTCTTGGGCAGTGGGTTTGGGGGTTGGTTGCACATATTTTTTAATTTTAGAGCTTGGGGGTTATAGTTCTTGGGTTGGGGGTGAGGATGCTTGGCCCAACTTTCTTTGGTACCTCCAAACAATTTTTCCTTGTTATTATAACATGTTCTCACATTTTTTTGGGTAAATGAAGAAATTTTATTCACTCACCAAATCTAGAAAATTATACACAGCAAGATAACTTAGATTGACTAAGATACATCAATGCCATATAGGCTAAACAAACAAACAAAATTATAAACTCAAGACCCAATCTCTATGGACATGAAGAGCTAGGGTGCTCCGAACTATCAGCAGCAGCAAGATTTTGATTTCTTTGATAATCATCTCATGCATTCGACATTGTTGAGAAGTGATCCTTCTGTTTCTCTCATTCTATATTGCATAAATTGAGATAGCAGCAATACTTTTTTCAAGCTTCATTTGTAGCCGTTACCAACCAGTCTATCATTATACCACTCAAGGGGCAAATTCCAATTACAAAAACTCCATTCAAACCTTATCCACTCCATCATCTTTTTCCATACATAATAGAATGAACACTCGAAAAATAAGTGATTATGGCTTTCCTTGACATTTTGAGAGTAGAGAATGCACTCATTGATATCAAGTAGACCAAATTTATGGCCTATTTTTTGTTAATAGCCTTCCTTGCACAGCTAACTAGAGGATAATAGAATATTTAGGATAATTCAAAGAACCCAAACAGTATTACGCCATGATGGAGGTTCATTATGAGGGGAGAAGATATGATACAGGGCAGAGAGATGAATTTTCTCACCCTCATAGCAAGACTGTAGAACATTCTTCAAGTTGTCCACATCACTACAGAATGCAATAGCTTGATCTCTTACTTTTAGTAATTGTTTTTACATCCAAGAATCACTTGTTTTAATTTGCACTTGCTAGACATCAACATGATGCAAATAGTTTCCATGAATCCATTGTATCCATAAAAGCTCCTTACTTAGGTTACGTATATATACTATATCAATCTCTATGCTGCTACTGTATTTCAAATTGAAGCTGAAGAAATGGCCAAACCACCATGCTTATGATTCTGACATACCCTGCTCCAAGAGACTAAAGCAACTTTGACTGCACTAGAATTTCTACCCTATAAAAATTTTTCTACATATCATGTCAACTTCTCAAGAACTCTTTTAAGAAGGACATAGTTATTAGACTAATATACTTGAATACCCCATATATGATGACACTTCTAATAAGTTGCAGTCTACTTGCATAAGATATCCTATTTTGATGCATCTAATTAAGATTGGAATTGCTTTGAAATTTTTATTATCAGTGCACTGCAGTCAAGATAAGATAACCCCTGACTAGCGAAAGGCATTCAAGGTATCTCACTGGCAAGGCGCTCTCTGAGAATCCAATGATTGAAGAGCTAATATTTTTTGCCTGAGCATCAACAACTCCTTAGAAGAATGAACATTTTCTTATATTAGCATCAGAAATCCAATAATACTTAAAATATTTTTGAACCGAAATTTTTTTTGAACCGAATGCTAATCACCCTTGCAAAGAGTAGAAGTTCATCTACAAATATCAAGTGGTTGCTTGAGATAAGAACATTATGGACGTACTCGACCCCTTATCCAACATGAGCATTGTATGCTTGCCAGAAAGATACTCCATAACAATGATAAATAGAGAGGGAGACATGGGATCTCCCTGTCTAAGACCTCTTCACCTTTGAAATACCAATGTAATGTACATTAAAGGAAATAGAGAAACTTTAGAAAAGCAATATACGTGATAATCTATTTTATCTTTTTTTTTCTGGGAAACCAAGGTCACTTAGCATGCTTTTAATAAATCCCCAGTTTACTATATCAAAAGCTTTTCTGATATCTATATTAATCATCACTCAAGGGGATATTGCCTTCCTGCCATAATGCTTGAGGAGTTTATGTGTAAAAAGAATATTATTTGTTATCAGTCTTCCTTTCACAAATGCACTATATGCAAGATTGATCCAAAAAACCCTTGAGAGGCTGAATCCTATTAGTAAGGACCCTGTCCAATCTATTCCAATCAGCACATCCGCACATGTTGATCACTTCTTTATGTGATTCGTGTGATGGGATCATATTTTTTTAAAATCTAGCTTAAATGCATGTTGGTGGCGACTGAACTTGAACACTTTTGTACTACGTTAAAATCCTCTATACCAAAACCCTAAAATTACGATAGAAGTCCCGGGCGTTGACCAAATCCTCACAATTAAGCCAAAGAGAAAGCAACACTTCAACGACCTCTAAAATACACGTGCTAGCCAATTTTGGACCCCCTATGTCGGCCAGAGCTCCGATCAAACTTTTGCTAGCTTCCTCGTTCAAACCTTCACTTCACTTTCGAATCCCAACCATTCTTCAAACTTCTTTTTCTTTTCTACACCGAGATCACGCACAAATTAAAGAAGGCGCAGCACCATTGGATCTATTCTAGCCGACTTCTCAACAAACCCTGTTCTTGTTCTCAAAAAGGTATTAATCTCCAGCTAACAGCCACCACACCTGCGGTTTCGATACGTTCACAACGAGACACGCGTGCATGTCGATCTAATTAATTGAGACGGCAAATATTTGGAATGTTACGGTTCAACAACTAAAATACACTGACTCGAGTTGTGCAAAGAGACAAAAAAGCCTCGCACGTGCTTTCACGTATTGCGGCTGAAAGAGACCGGAGGTGCGGCTTCCTTCTGGTCCTGTCCGACATGTATCTGGTGAGAAAAGTGACTCGTAGGGGCTACTTTTCTTGTATATGATTTAGATTCTCTCGATTGTAGTTTGACAATAAAGCGACCGTTTTTCTTCAATTACAACGTTCTACTGTTTAATAAAAGGGTATGATTTATTTTAGATATTCCTTGGCTTAATATTGAACTTTGGGACCCTAAAGCTTCACTCGTTTTGTACCTTGATACCAAATTTGATTTTGCCTACTTGATACGGCGAATGTTCCCCTCAATTTGAATTTTGATGCGCTCAAATTAAGTTTATTTTGATTCATTTGACACCACCGATGTTTTAAAAGATTGAACTTTGGTACCCTACGATTGGCTAGTACAATTTATTTTTTCTATTAAATTCAAATTGCTAGCTTAAAATCTAGCCTTTGGACTTTTATACTTTTATACACTAGTACAAAGATGGCCAACCAACGGTTGTAGCCGTTGGGGCTTATGGTGTCCCAACCAGTTATAACTATTGGTACAAAAAAAAAAAAAAAAAACTATTGGTGCAACAAGCGTTGGGCTGAGCGTTGGAGCTGACACAGCCACAACAGGTGAAATTTTGACACCAATGGTTTCCATCGTTGGTACAAGTAAATATTTAATTTAATTTTCAAAAATTAAATTAAATTATAATAAATTGGCACCAATGATTGTAATCGTCGGTGCAAGTACCAACACCAACGGTTGTTATTTTTATTTTGCAAATTCCTCTTGCCATATGTACAATTCATTTCCCATAGAAATACATAGTTAGCCAATTCACATCATATATATTTCCACGTATAAAATCAAAACAAAAGATTGATTAGAATCAAAATACGACAAGAAACATTTAAAATACTTAAGTCCCAAACATAAATAGGATATCTGAAATATACAAATGTCTTAAACATGTAAAAAGTACAAGACATGGCTGAGTTAATAAAAAATAATCAGCAAAAGCTTTACGAAAGTCCTCCTCGTTGTAGCCCTCTTGCGTAAAGCCCCTTAACACGCCCCCAGAATTTGAAGCGGCTGCTCCAAATTCGAAGAACCCTTAGCCTTAATTCGCCCACAATCCAACATGCAAGATGAGGCGGCATCAACCAATAATTATGCTCTAATGTCACAACATCATATCTGAAAAGACTTTTCAGTCACTCCTCATAAATACACCTCAGGGCACGACATAATATAGTTCAATTTCACTCGAATTTAGCTGCACCGAATCCAAGTGAAAGGGGCCAATGTTATGAAAATAAATCACCAAGTGTTACTCCACCTTCTAGAGCCAACACGTGTCTCGTTTCATGCCTAATCAAACATGATTGGAGTCCAAGCAACTCGAGCTATCTTTGCGGCCGGCTCGATAGGCCGATGACTTGCATGGTCAACTAAAAAGATAGTACTTATCGACCAACCCACCTAATTGAGCGTACAAGCACTCGCGCTCGACCTACTATGTCAGGCCAATAACTCGCATGATCGACTAAAAAGGCGGTGTTTGTTGGCCCTCAACCAGACAAGTAAAGAGGCGGTATACCCTTGAACCTCCCCTTGATAGCCGACTGCCCTCGCCTTAAATGCTCTGTCAGAGTTATCATTACTCTAGCCTTTATAGCCGTTATGGCTCATCAGACCCAATCAGCACTAAGCACCTGCTATCATCCCCATAGTAAATACTTGGCTGACTCATTCCTTTTAGTAGCCTACACCTATGAAGTAGGTGATGAATGAGCTGCCAGCTGGACTGGGTCAAAGTTATCTATTTTCCCTTTGAATCCACTATAAAAGGAAGATGTGCTGCCTAAGGTAACGCTCTCTGGTCTTTTTCACGCAACTCTGAACCACTTTCACTATAGTCTTTATGGCTCATCGAAGGAACAACCGGAGAAGACAACTCTATCCTCACATGAGCTCTTCATGTGCAGGGAAGAATAGCAAGCTCCAGAACCAGTCATCTAAAGCAGTTTGAGGACCATAATACCCCCATAATCCATAAATAATTCGCCTGTTTGATAACTAACATCAACAGAATATAGGTAACCAAAATGTTAGAAACCAATTTAGATCAGCTTGCTTGAACTCATATAGCTCATCCACTGTGTAGCCCTCTGATTTTCCTACCACTATGAGGATGATCTCGGCCATTGGCTCAAAACTGAGTTGACCGTTAGGATTTTGACACCCGTCAACTTATCTGCCTATAAGTACGACCGTCATGTCTTTAAGGCCTTGGGTGTGTTACCATCGTAGATCAAGCTAACCCTGAATCTATTCGGCCATCTTGTCTACATTAAGGTGAACCAGTATGATGCCTACTTCTATCTTCAATTGTTGGGGGGACACAAGATATTAGCTAACGCTCCTGAGTCAACCAAGGACTGGAAGGAGAAGTTTGTATGAGTTTCTAGGGATAACTCTAACTTTGGGTGCTCCAACTAGCTTGAGGTCACGAAGGAGGTCTGAAGCTAGGGCCGTTGTCGAGTACCGCTGGAGATGATCAAGGCGTATTCTGGCTCTCATAAGATAAAAAATCTTCTTGGCAACTTGGTTTTAGCAGGCAGAGTCGTCGGCACTACAACAACTTCATCTGTCATGGTGGAGATAGAACTGCTCCACAGCTTTTGGTTAAGCGAGTTGAGATTCACGAACTGACCCTCTCTTGTCAAGATAAGATGCAGGCATATGCCTAAAATCTAGGGTTGGCTCCTTATTATGTCGCGGACTGACTTGGGATGATCCTATTAGCAACATCCTTAATCCTTCCCACTTCTCTGGGGCAAAAGTCATTGTTATGTTAGCAGGAACAACAGGAGGTGGACGAGTGGTCTGTGAATCAATTTGTAAAGTAATACGAGTGTATGAGTGAGAGTGTGTAAGGGAATGAGATAATATTATGAGTTTTTTCTAGGATTGTGTATGAGTGTGTGCATATATCAAACGTGTGTATGAGTGTGTATATGTGTATCAAATGTGTACATAACAATGATAGCAAATATGTGTATGAGCATACTGAATGGGGGGTTTTCAATTTAAATTTCATTCATGTCATTTCTTTATGCATGGAGAACAATAATGTCAAGCATATTTCAAAAGATTCAATTACCTATCCCACTCACTTGTGTAAGTACATCACTTGTAATCTACCAAAAAATTAGGATCAAAGATTATTCATGTAACACGATATTTAATGGAAACTAGAACCTTCATAGAGAGAGCATGAATATAGATATCTCATATAGGTAACATATCTATTTTGGTGTATTTATATTAATTTGATTCTCATAGTTTTATATTTTTCATACATACGAGCTCGGCCATCTTGTGAAGGACATTAGGAGGAGCAGTGAATATTAAGTTGCAGGAAGTCTTTAAATAAAATTTGCTAACACTATGACCCAAGCCTCTCTCATAACAGCCATAATGCCCTCCGTGTATATCAACTAAGACTTTGGTCATCATGGTAAACTTGGGTTCTTGATTGACTCTTAATGATTTTGCGTTCTCTATCACCGGGGTCTATAGCACCTAAATTAATCAAATGTGAGTCAACAATGTTATTCTAAATATACTTAAGAAAATCATTTGAATTAGCCAAAAAATGAATAGTTACACAATACTCCCGGATTTGGGTGTCAGGATATATACATGAGTATGTGTCGCTTGCTGGATCTGCTAACGTTGTGGAGGTATCCAAATACTCCTTCAATGCACTTGAGGAACCACCCGATTTTGACTTGAGCTCTCTACATCTCAATGGAAAAATATATATGTGTAATATATCAAATTACAAATAAAGAAATGCAATTTTATTAAACTCTAAGAATCAACTAAACCACTCTCTATTTTTCTCAAACCGTGCTCCTCAAGCCACCTATATAGGTTGCTCGGCTTCACTTCTTAGATTCTTGATTATCCTTATTTTATTTTGCCTCTGCCTACACATAAAAGTAAGATTTAGATTCTAATCTGAAACTAAGTATGTACTAGACATTGAATTTTGATTAATTATATATATATGCTTGCTCTTAGAAGAATAAAACTTGCATAAGTTGTCCCACCAATTTTCATCAATCCCTTCAAACACCTCTTCCTTTAAGAGATCATGTTCTAATCTTCTAGGATCTTCAACCATGGTTCATAACAATCTGTCTTCACTTGATTTTGATTGCCACGAACTCTCTCTTACATCTTTGTCTTTATGCCTTGGTAAATAATAGGAAGATTGAGAGGACAAAAAGGATCTTCTAGCAGAAACTCGTAGTCTTTCAGCACATTCAACAAAATTAATATATTAGAGTAGAGAGGTACCAAATGATACTAAATTAACTTAATATTGCAAATCAAAAATGTATATAAACCTGAGCTTCGAGGAAGAAGTTTTCAAATGAGCGCTCATGATGCGCACACCAGTTCATATGGAAGTCCATGAATTGGCGGCTCATCTGCCCAATATACTGCCAAATCGCTCAGCATTAGGTCCAGTGTAGTGAAACTCCTCATCAAAATGCAGAGGGAATGCTGGTTCATCCTTCTCAGATTAGGCCTTAGTCAATGGGCTTTATTTAGCGCTTGACTTTTTACATGTCTGTAGTAGCCCTGCATCTAAAAAACATAAAAAAGAAAGGATATAAAAAATAAAAATGATATTAATAATAAAATAAAATGATACAAATAACTTCAGCTCTTGTAGCTCGCTTCTCTACGCATTTAGTAGCATGATTAGGACGATAGTTTCTCAAATGTAGAAGACGAGCTACTGATTGGATGCAAAAGCATCCTCTCAAACTATACAACAAGAAAATGTAATTATATAAGTGCCATTTGAATAAAATATAAAAATGAATTTGATATTAATTCATCAAATAATACTAGCCCATCAAGTATTCAGATGGTATGGAGTGTGCAGGGGTCTGCAAATTATTCTCCTCACATTGAGGTACTAGATTTTGAAAGAAAATAATATAATATAAAAAATAACTATTCAAACAAAATAAAAATCACAATAAAAGTCTACTAACTTATAGGGAAGATGTAAAATTCACCCTATAAGAAGACTCCAGGGTAATATAATCCATCCCTCTATCGTCACTACGGATGGATATAGTGGGAGGAACACTGGGGATAGATGCAGAACGATGAGCGCCTTCTAGCTCCCCTTGATGTTCCCTCGCTTGATGCAAGAGCTTCCCAGGCTCTATCCATCTAGTTTTGGACTTTGACGGTCCTCTACCAGACATCGTTGTCAACCCCTAGAAAAGAGTACACATATATATGAGATGCATGCAATACATGTATGCAAGTCTAAAGATGAAAGTTTTAAAATGTGGATATTTTTAATGATTATTACCTTTTTCTTTTTACAGACTTCTTACACATTGTAGGAATATCTACAATGTTCGTGCTTAAAATCGATCCTAATCCATGAAACTTCACGCTCTTGCTCAACTCGAGATACATTTTGATTTATGAAAAATAGAAGGTTGTAGCAATCTAAGTCATTCGTCAGAATCTATCTCAATGTTATCCTCTATGTCAAGATCCGCGAATTGTGGGACATCGTAGATATCCTAGGGCTTCCATAGAAACAACACGCCATCTCGAATGCTTCAAGCACATTGAGTTGTATACTTGAAATGCTTGTTTTCATAATATATATGGTTTGTCTTCAAACTCAAAAAGATATTATTTACACTAGTCAATCCATATTCATCTTTCTAAGTCCTGTACGTGTCTCTCCACTTTCCAAGTTTGGTTGTCGTATGATACCAAACACACTTAAAAACATAGACTAGTTTTGCATGTTTCGAATAGTGAATACTGAGTATTTTATCTAAATACCCGTAGTAAATCATTCCTTCAGCTTCAAGACTGCAGTTCCACTATTTTGGGTGGTTCAAGATTCTTCTCTCTCCTTAATTTCAAATTTATAACCACTGACACCAAATCCTTTGTAGTATACAACCTCCAGGCTTGGATATTAAGCTAAACATCTCAAATCTTCATCTAATGTTAATTCTATCTTTGGACCTTGGACCAGAGAAAACAGTTTGTGCAATAATTGTATAATACAATTATAGATTAAGACAATGACAAAGAAAATGAGATAAGAAAATCTTACATAATTTATAAGCCAGGCATAAAAATTTTCCTAATGATCGATGCTTCTTCAAACATTCATCATTCTGATTGCGATGCTCTTCACGTAGTTCATCCTTATGAATTCAATTCTCAACATGAATTGTTAACATCAACATTATATTATTTCATACATACATACATACAAATAATAATAATAGTGAATGCAAAACAGACTTAGCCTCTAACTTCCTCAAG
>BQKN01064965.1:152253-174935 GCA_022839385.1 Asparagus kiusianus | reverse complement strand
TTGAGGAGGATAAATTTATGTATCTCATTGATAAATGTGATTTTCATTATCGTGTAAGTTGGTTTGCCATGTGTTCCATCACGAATACGCACAGGTCTGTTAAGCTTCGTCTCTATGTTTTAATCCAAATAACGAGAACAAAATGTCGTTACCTCCTCCAGGAGATACCTTCCATTATAGAACCCCTTGGCCAAATTTTATAAGAACTTACATTGGATTACTGCATACAAGAAAAAAATAGAAAAATTATATTAATTTTGTCAAAAAAACACCTTTCTATAGGATATATCCACAGATATTGTATCTGTTCAGCAAGCCTTGCTTCAATTACAAGATGAACAGTTAAATATATTATAATATCAAAGAATGATGGCGAATAAATCTACTCAAGCTTGCACGATATGAAGGGAATTGCTTCTTGTAGCTTTTCCAACTCATTGTCCTTGATGGTTTTGGCACACAATTCCCTAAAAAAGCTACAAAGTTCATTGATCACTAAACCATTAGATTCAGGAAGCGAAGCCCTAAGGGATAGTGGCAGAAGGTGCTTTATAATAACATAATGATCATGATTCTTCAACCTATCGATCTTGCATTTTACGGTCTTTATATTCTTATTAAATGATCCCAAAAATCCTGTAGGAACCTTCAGCTCATGCAACACCTCTAGAAATATTTTCTTTTCTAGCTTTGACATATAATAAATGGGATTGGGGAGTATAAATTTTCCTGGTTTACCTAATTTAGGTATATGGTGCAACTCTTTTCTAATATTCAAGTGTTGTAGATCCCTCTAAGGTGGTAAGTTATCTTCAATTTTCTATCTTTACGAAGGAGCAAATTAAGTATGTACTCAGATACTCCCTTCTCAATGTGCATGATGTTTAGATTGTGATGCAATATATTTGCCTCCCAATACGGTAGTTCAAAGAAAATACATTTCTTATCCCATCCTTGTGGCTTTCCTGTCTTTCCTTTACTTTTCCAAAAATTATGTTTTCATCATCATTCCATTAAGCAAGTATGTCCTCTCTGCAGACAAGGGGACTAGAGCCTTTCAGTGCTCTGTAGCATCATCAAAGTGAGCATCATCATTCCTATAGGAATGATCTTCTTTCAACATGCATCAATGACCTAATAACATATCTTTTTTGCTAAAGGGCAACCATGTCGATGTTGTATCGACCTGACAATAAGGAGATGCTTTATAGCCATGTACGGAATATCCTAATAGCATTCTATATGCAGGAAAGTCGTTACTACTCAAATTATGGTTGCACACATTATGAATGTTTCCCCTTTGCCTGCATTACATGTCTCCACATCGTCAATGAATAAAGACCGTAACTCTTCGATGTGAGGTTGGAGATAAACATTGATATTATTTCTTGATGAACTTGGTCCATCAATCAGAAGAGGCATCATAAAATATGATTGATCCATAGCCAACAATGGTGAGAGGTTATAAATCATCATAACAACTAGTCATGTGTTGTGCAGATTACCATTAAAACTAATGGAGCAATAGCCATCACTAGCTAGTCTGAGCCTGGTATTACGAGGATCCTAACTAAATGTTGGGTGTAATATGTCGAAATTCTTCAATGCAGGTGAATCTCTCAGATGACTCATTTTGTAATCTTAGCTTAAAAGAGCACGATCATGCTAGGTCAATGCCTTCACTATCTTCTTACACATGTAAAGTCTCTGTAACTTATGTGTAATAGGAATGTATCGTACTACCTTGAGAGATATGTTATTCTTGCTAGTATGTGCTTTCTTGCTATATCTAGACACTCCACAAATAGGACACTCTTTGTTATCTGAGTTTTTTTTCCAGCACAATGCACAATCATTACGACATGTATGAATCTTCTTACAATTCAAACTCAGGTCTGACATTATTTTTTGAGTTTCATAATAGCTATGAGGGACATTGTTCCTAGGAGGCATAGAATCTTTTAGGAATTTTAGAAGCAATGTGAATGACATGTTGCTCCATTTATTTAGGCACTTAATCTGGAAAAGTTGAATGAACCATGATAGCGTGGAATATTTTGCGTTCTCATAAATCAGTCTCCTGGCATCATTCATGTACTTCTCATACTCATCAACCTATTGTTCTTGTATGGCAGAAGCACTATCTTCAACATGATTAGTGTTAATGAGAGCAACCTCTACCATTTTCTCCATCTCTTCTTCTAGAAATATATTAACGTCTTCTTCTTCATTAGCAATAATGGAAGCTAGAATTTCTCCATGATATACCCAAGTTGTATAACCTCTAATAAAATCTTATTTAACAATATGAAGTTGTACATCTTCCTCCTTGCGATGCAGACTACTCCCACAATGGCTGCACAAACAAAGAATCTTGCCATGTTAGATCCTACTGTATTCATGTACAAAGTTCATAAAAGAAGCAACTCCTTCAATGAACTCAGGCTTTGTGTGTTTTCACAATTCACGTACATCTAGTTCTTAACTCTGATATAGTTACAAGCCATGATAACCTAAATAAATCAAAGTCAGTGATAATAACCAATAAAATTAAGCACGCTTGCATTAATTTTAAAAAAAAATTTAAAAAAATTAAGTTTCATATTTATCGTTATATCCGATAATTATCTTATGATGCTAGCATTCATATCCATTAGAAATATATCTGCATTGATAGTTTATAACTCATTAGTTATTGACCAAAACTGACTATCATAAGCTTGCTCTTCAAGAAGCAACAATTTGTTAACATTGCAATAGTTACCATTAGTTTCCCTACTATATAGTTTGGTATATGTTGATGTCAATTATCAAACAAGGAGTTAATTGTAGAGTAATCAAAGCATTAGGGTTCCTTAATCTTCCTTAGACAGTTGGTTGCTAAGCTAAGAATTCACTCCTACATATAAATGACACATGAGAGGTTTGGAGTTAGGATCTCCAGTGATTCCTCTAATGATCAAGTCAGTTAAGTGAGAGAGTGTAGAAGAAGTAGGATTAAAATGTGTTCAACAGCTAGAAATTTCTTACCCCTATGCAACAGATAGTGCCTTTATATATAGCCAGTCTAGAAGTACAGTTTCATAATTTTGGTAGAGTCCAAGTAGACGGCTCAGTCGGTAGATATCTTATAGGTGTTGGCTATAGAGGGGATGAATCATCTATGTGTTTAATGCGATAGTGATAAGGAATGTATGGTACTGATGAGGTCCAATGAGTCATAAAGATTTTTGGTACTGAGTAATGATGGCTTTGATCATGCATTTAATATGATGCTGAATGACTATCGGCGTGGGATTTTGAGGACAAACTACCTCTTAACTTGGCTTTATTGGCGGGTCAACAAATGATACCTTTCTTCTGGGTCTTGTAAGCAAGCCAATAAGTACTGCTTTCTTATTTGGCCATCTTGGATTCGAAAGTTCTCGACTCGACCTTGTAGAGGGTACAGGAGTAGGGTTGACTCAAGTAGTGGCTCCTAAGTGAGGATGTCTTATGACTCTCCTTAGGAAGTGTCGATTGCGATGTTGCTCGAGCTGTTCTGCATAGGGTGAAGTCGATCTAATATTTAGCTAGTATAGACATGTGTTAGCTCCTGGGAAAAGATTAACACTTAGTAATTTCTTTGTAATAACGTTGGCCCCTTTCATTCAAACTCAAGTGGCTAAGTCTGAGTGAAATGAACTGTTGATTGTTGGGATGTCCAGGTGCATTTAAGAGGGATCACTGAGGGATTGCATTTGACACGATTATCTGACATCATCGGAGGTCATGCGCTGGTGTTGCCTAATTCTCTAAGCTCAGAATGCATGCCAATTAGACGGTGTCACTTTCGTTCTCGAGCGGTCCTTCGAATTTAGGGATTGATCTCTGCTATCCATCAATGACTGGGTCAACCACTGTGATCATGCTACATGCCGAACTCCATGCCTATATATATCTGTAAGCGTCTAAATATGCATATAGGTGTCCGAACACAGCTCGAGATGAAGAGAAGATGATGAACTCTATTATCCAAGTCAGAGAGGATTATCCGAAGCCGTAAAGAAGCTAATGAGCACCTAAAGCAAGTTAGCGAAGTGTACAAGTCAACGATATGAAAAAATACGCAAAACGACGGAAAAATACAAGTTCGGAAGGCCAAAAAATGGCTAAAGACCCGAACTATCCCGCACAGCTGTGGGACACCAAGTGGTGTCCTGCGCAGCTACGGGACACCAATTGGTGTCTCGCGCCCACGCAGGTCACCAGGGTTTGTCCCGCACAACGACTTCCTAAAATGCATATTTTGATGTTTTCTCAGGATTTCTTCATTCCTAAGCTTCCCAATTGACTTGATATCATATCTAAGAGTGGTTAGGTCATTATCAACTGAAGATATAGCCAAATCATTCATTCTTATCCAATACCCTACATCCAAAGCCCTATAAATACAAGCCTAGGGGCTCATTTCTCCAGATCGGAGATCAGAGGGCAAGATGCTGTCAGATCTGAAGGGAGACATAAATTTTAGAGGAGCTAGGGCGAGGTTCTGACAAATTTTAGAGAGGCTAGCAGATCTTGGAGAAGTTCTTCAGCATAAAGAGGGAGAGTTCGAGAGATCTAAGGCCCATTCCTATTTCCTCCGGATCAAACTTGGTTTTGATCTCGAGAAGAGTAGTAATCTCACTTGGTCGAGATTATTTACTTCTGCAGTTATTTTCTTTATGAAGTAAGAGCATTAATCTTTTATTTCGATCAACCGGATCCGATCCACGGTGGTCCACAGATAAACCCTGGCACAGGTAAAGATCCCACACAAGCAGCAGGTGATAAATGTCTTCTGCGTGTGTTTGAAGAGTGTTGTAATTTTTTTTATTCTCATTGTGTAAGAAAGTCTTATACAAAGACTAAGTTTACTTTTTTGAACCCATTGTAAACGACTAAAGTTGCAATGAGTTCTACAATGAAGAAAATAATTTTCGTCGCAAACAATCTCTACTCTTAGAAGTGTTAGCTTTATTTTTAGAACCATAGAATTCTTAGATATTTGAGTGATTTGCGACTATATTTTTAGGATCTTGCAGATATCCTTCTCCTAAAGGCTCAATTAACTAATGGCTTCCTCTGATTCTATCGCCGTTGCCCATAACAAGGCTAGGATAGATCTTCTATGAAGTTTCACTTGAAGATGAACTCCATGGAGCTCGAGGGTTACTACGACTATTTTGACATCCCCTATGAGTACATTAGGCACTTGGTGTATGATCACAGCGGTGTCATTATTCTGGTGTACATTAGGCACTTGGAGTAGGCTTTCGTTCCATTCATTTTTTCACCACCCCTTTAAGGCCTTGGGGGTTTCTCCCTCTCTAAACAAGCCTAACTCTATTGCCACACTAGTGGGATTCTTGGAAATCTTCCAACACGTGGGAGTCAAACTGACCCTCCAAATCCTTGGCCACCTCCCTAGTGTCAAGACTAGGAAGAATGAACGCTACTACTACTTCCAAAATTTGGGTGGCTTCAAATCCATCTCGAACCTTCCAGCGTCGATCAAGGACTGGAAGGAGAAGCTCATCTGGATCTTTAGGACTGACCTAATTCTATCTTGCTCGGCTTGGCCTGAGATTAAAAAAGATGTTTTCAAGTCAAGTTTTTGCATAGCTAAGGAAAAGCGGGTGCTTGAGAGGATTCGGGCCACTCTGGGTAGCATAGGATCTAGAACTCGATCAATCCTTCGGTCTTGTGAGTGGCTGGTATCTCCCAAATTTTGCTGAACGAAGAGGACAAGGTCTGAGTAGTGGTCTTAGTGTTACCATTGGCAGAGCCCGATGCATCTGAGGTAGGGTCCCCAATCAGGCCCTAAAAATGGCTAAGATCTGACTTGGCCTCAGAAGAGGCCGAGGAGGCTACAATGAACACTATTGAGATTGCGTCTTGATTGGCCGGGCTGAGTGTTTCTACTACTAATCTGAGAGTTCAGAGAGTAAGAAGTGGAGACAAAGGAGAGTGGGCAGCCAAGGTCCTTCTAGGGGTGATGAACCGACACATCACAGGGGAGTGGCCATAGCAGGGGTTTGAGATTAAGAAGCTGAGGAAGGTAAAATCACATCAGCCCTCTTTCTATAGCTACTCGAGTCGAGTCAGTTGAGATCACCATGGTCAGTGAGGAATTTCCTATATGACCGGCGAGGGGTGAGGTAGCAGCAGCCGAGCCAGTAGAAGCCTATGCTTGAATTGAGGAGGAGACGGCTCCGGTTCCATTAGTTGAGTCAGCTCACCAAAAGGGCAAGGAGTTGGTAGCAGAGGTGCAACTCTAGCTCCAAGATTTGTCTGGCCCTTCTCCCACCATATCGATGAGCTCGAGCCAAACGTGCGAGGGAGTTGAGAATGCTGATGAAGTGGTCATCTAGAGAAGGCCCTCGGTATGACAGAGAGACATCTAAGGACTTCAGATTCACCCCTAGATGTCATCTCAATGAGAGAGGGTTAGTTCTAGAGTCTTAATCACTCGGTCTTCTAGAGTCTTAATCACTCGGTCTCATGCTTTGAAGTAGTTTTTATCTTTCTCGGGATGATGAGATCCTCTTGGGCATGCTAGATGTTGGTCTCCACCAGGCTCTCAAAGGATATGTGCTGTGAGGGACTCTAGTTTGAGCAGGATCTATTTTCTCAGTTTGAGCATGCGTGAGGCCTCCACTCTAAGCTTTAGGAAGAGTTAGAGTCCGAGAAGGTAGCTCAGGATGAGACCGAGAGGAGTGCTGCTACCAAAGAGGCCGAGTTAGTTGCCTAGAGGCAGAGTGAGGGCAAGTAGCGCTGAGAGGTCGAGATGCCGGAGGAAATGGTCAAGGGCATGAAGGTCTCACTTAGTAAGAAATCGGTCGAGATCAATAAGCTTCAGGAGGACATTGGTCATCTTGAGCATGAGCTCTGTGAGCGGGATGACCGGATGAGATATTTGCAAGAGAAGGTTGAGGTCAAGAGGCGGGAGAGTGCTGTTGCCTTTGAACAGGCTTGACTTGCTCATCAAAATGTTGAGGCCTTAGGCCTTATAGGACTAGCTAAAGGAGGAGGTGGCTTCCCATGAAGCGTTGAGGAAGGAGGTAGCCTAAGAAACCCTATAGACCGAGAGACAACGAGAGTCGTCTCACACAAGGATACAGGGATTGTAAGGTCACCTTAGTCATCTTGAATCCGAGTCCTACTAGGTTGAGGCTGTTGAGAACTATCGTAATTGTCCTCTCGGCAAGGTGGAGGTAGCCTTGGCTTTCAAGGCTTTGATTTCCTTTTGGCCCAGATTCCTCAACAGCTCAAGCTTGATCCTAAATGCTTTTGCTACCCCTCCAATGCCACAAGTTGCCTTGACGTCCTTTAGAAGGAGGGGGGATGGTCTTAGACATCAATAATGAAGATGAGGAGGGAGAGGAGTTGGATGGGGACTCGGCCTGAGACAGTTGGGCTAGCTACCCGAAAGATGAGAAAGACGAAGAGGTTGGGTCCGAGCCTCAGTCGATTCCTCCGCTGACTTCTGCTACTGCTGCTCCTACTTTATGCTCAATTTCTACCCCTAGCCCTATCACCACTCCAACTTCGAGTCTGACACCACACTGAGCTCGGCCCCATGGGAGTTCATGTATCTTTTTTTTGTGATCTAAACATTCTCTGTGTTGTAAATATTATAAAAAGATGCACCTTTGTTGATTCAATTTATGTACCTTTCTTATTTATGCTTATATGTTTATCTACAATCTATCTTATTTTGAGTTTTGTAACTGAGATAGGTTCGTATTCATGCCTTTGTTTTACTCTAATAGGATACCAAGGTCTTGTATGTCAGAGTCGTTCGGGTCAAAGGCATGCCTTGGTTTTATCTTGAAAGGGTACCAAGATCTTGTGTGTTGGAGTTGATTGAGGTCTTGGGTATGTGGCTTGGGCTTATTCGTGAGAATGATGCCAAGGGCTAAGAGTACGATGAGCCTTGGTTTTATCCTGAAAGTGTACTAAGATCTTGTGTCTTGGAGTCAATGGAGGTAGGGGAAACTCGACTTCATGCCTTTGGCTTATCTATGAGAATGATGCCAAGGTCTTAGAGTCGAATACTAGGGTCTTGTGTGTTAGAGTAGAACCAGTTGGGGGTGACTCGACTTCATGCATTGGGTTTATTCAAAATGACACCAAGGTCTTGCGTACGTGCCTTAGGATTATCCATGAGAATGATGCCAAGGTCTTAGAGTTGATGACGTGCCTTGATTTATCCTAAAAGGGTACCAAGGTCTTGTGTATCTACCTTGAGCTTATTCATGAGAATGACGCTAAGGTCTTAGAGTTGCTATAAAAGTACACTACAATGAGATTTATCAAAGAATATTTACATCATATGAATATCTTATAGTCACTAAAAATATTTTTTGAGATGCTCTATATTCCACGAGTGGTGTAGGATCCTTCCGTCAGGGTTTTGCAGTCGATAGGTGGCGAGAGTATCTCTTCAATTACCTCTTACAGCCCTTCCTAGTTGGTAGCTAATTTGTCATGCTTGGCGTCTCTATCGAAGATAGCTTTTCGAAGGATGAGGTTACCTGCATTGTATCTTCAAGGTCAAACCTTGCTATTGTAGTGTCGAGTGATGCACTATTGATTTATGACTTAGGATTTGAGTGAGTTCTCTTGAATTTCACCAATAAGGTTGAGTCCGACGTATAATCCAATTGAGTTTGTCTCTTCGTTGAAATACTGCAGTCAGATAGTTGGCACGCTGACTTCTACTAGGATGACTGTTTTAGCTCTATATGTCAGCTTGAATGGGTTTTCCCCTATGGAGTTTTTTGTGGGTGGTTTGGTATGACCACATAATTCTAGGTAGCTGTTTAACCTAGTTTCTAACTGCTTTGTCTACTTTCTTCTTCAGGTCTTGAAGCATACACTTGTTGGCTACTTTTGTGAGCCCATTGCATCCTAGATGTGCAACTGAAGTGAACTTGAGCCGTATCTTCCATTCTTCACAGAAACTACAAAAGCATTTGCCGTCTAATTAAACCCCATTGTCTATGATGAAAGAATTGGGAATTCAAAATGTACAGATGATTGACTTCCATGTAAAATTGTAGTGTTGCTTTCACCAATTTTGACTAAGAGTTCAGCTTCTATCCATTTCGTGAAGTAATCTATTGAACTATCAGAAATTGAGGTATTGCAACTATCAGAAAGAAGGATACCTTAATTTCACTTGTTCATGGGATTGAGGGTTGTAGCTAAAGAAAGGAATTTGTACACGTTCAGGAGATTAACATCATGATTGAGGCAAGATCTCCTACATCCAAACTTACCCATAGTGTAAATCTTGGGTTATTAAGTAATATGATATTTTGATGCTTAGATTTAACTGTATAACATGATAAAAAGAGGTTTTTTTTAATATATAATCTTAACTTAATGTTAGATCTACATGTTTTGATTGCTGTTTATAATAGAAACATGATCATGATCATTAGGGGGTGTAGATCTTCATTTGTATCTTATTTTCTATATGTTAATCATGCTCAAAACCCTAACCTTGTGATATAAAGATCTTACATGTTAATTAAGTCTGATTAAACCCTAGGTTTGGGATATTTTGATTCTGTAAATGTGAATAAACGAAATTACATAAGTTTCAAGCTTAATATGCAAGCATGTTCATGTTAATTTAATCGATAACTAGGGTTTATGTTAATTTCTTGACTAATGAGAAGATTAAACCTAATTAATCAAATTAAGGGTTTAAATAATCATAGAGATGATTCTTTTGATTTGTAATTACTTGCTTTGTATTGTATTAAAGCATGATAAACACGTGACGATTGCTAAGTGTTTTATGTACACGAAGGTGTGCATGTTTCTGCTTAGTAGTCGACTACTAAGAGTATTAGTCGACTACTCATGTCCAGTTTGGTTTTAGAAAAACTGTCTGATTATAGAGTAGTCGATTAATATATGAGATAGTTGACTAGTAATACTGATTCATGTTTTACAGAGTCTGGGTAGACTCGGTGTAGTCAACTACTAAGCTTAGTAGTCGACTACTAAGGTTGTTCTTCCTAACATTGTGTTGTTTTGATTCGAAATGCAAGCACGAGGTTTGAGTTGCATGATAGTGCATATGTGGTCATATTTATTCATGAATAGTGTCATAGTACACGTGTTTGTACCCTAGAGGGGGATTTTGTTTAAGTATGGTTTCGAGTACACTTTTCCCTTGACATCGTATCCGCACGAGTGTGCGCTGAGATTGGTGAACCTATATTATTGTATCTACATGAGTGTGTGTGCTGAGGTTAGTGAACCTATGTTATTGTATCTGCACGAGTGTGCGGTGAGGTTGGTGAACCTATATTATTATATCCGCACTAGTGTGCGCTAAGGTTGGTGAACCTATGTTATTGTATCCGCACGAGTGTGCACTGAGGTTGGTAAACCTATGTTATTATATCCACACTAGTGTGCGCTGGGGTCGGTGGACCTAAGTTATCGAATCCGTACTAGAGTGCGCAGAGGTCAAGGAACCTATGTCGTTGTATCCGCACGAGTGTGCGCAGGGGCAAAGAAACTTATATCTCCATTTTTGCATAGTTTTGCACAGAATTTAAAATGTTTAATAGTTATCATGCACGGGGGTGCTATTAGTTGAAAAGAATTAGAAAAGATAATTTATATAACTCGATAGCCCAATGAGTTTGGTGGACACTAAAAGTGATATAACTCATTCTTGAGTAGTTTAATATCTGGGAGACTCACCTTGTTAGTACACGAGACATATCTTTTACTCTAATGTTGGATATGATGTTATACTTACATACATTTGTTTTCAGTCATTTTTCTTAGTCATATTATTCTTTAGTTTGGGGAAAAGGATTTTTATGTAGACCATGCTTAATAGATAGAGTCTCCACTACCTGTAGTAGCCCTTTTCCCTGGGGGCGGATGGAGGGGATCTTTCTTTAGCGCTCTGACGCTTTTGTTGTTATTCTTTTTATTTTATTTTCCTTTCAGGCGGTTCAGAGCATCAGAGAGCCGCAAGGTGATGGAGTTATTGTATAGTCGCCATTACATGAGTTACTAGTAGAGACTCCAAAGTCGAGTTTATTTCTATTCAGACATTAGAGTTTTAGTATCACATTTTATAAAGACTATGAGCCTTAATAATATTTTTAGTTGATTCACGTTGAGACGTATTTATTTATTTTAGATATTAGATCTATTACAGGTTGTTCGTTGAGACATAATTTATTTATGAGATACTCCTTTCTATATCATGTGAGATACTCCTTTCTATATCATGTCTGTTGCAGTTACTTTCTTTCTTTTGCATGTTTTATATCTGTACCTTGTTTAGATTTCACTAAAGGATATTGTTGTGATTGGTGAAACTTATTGTTGTACAATGTGGGTGCATGTCAGGTTTGACATCTCTGGGTTCACCTTGGACTGCAACCATATGTGAAACCAGGAGCGTCACAGTTGGTATCAGAGCTCTAGTTCCAGTATCCTTAGGATCATCCTGTGTCGAGTCATGAAGCTAGAATAGAGTTTTCTAAAATTCATATACAGAGTCTGTTAGGAATTCTTAGTATGAGTGAGGATGTTATATGCGTATATTCCAAAATTTACGAATTTTTTTATAGCAACAGTGATACTTAGGTTATAAAGTAAATTACATGAATGAAATATGATATGATATATTTATTTGCTATAAGTTATTCATATGCTTTCGCCTAAGATCTCGATACTGTATTTTCTTCAAAATTATAGATGGTCGGACGTGGACGTGGACGAGGAGGATCACGTACACTAAGAGTTGAGCAGGATGAGCCTGGGCAACAGCAGGCTCCATTTAAGCAGCAACAGGCTCAGCTGGCCCCATCTGAGCTACAACAGGCTCCCCAGTATCTGACAAGTATAATTTTAGGTAAAGCCCTAAATAAAGCAGCTTTTCTATTACTTCAAACTTCACCGTATCTAAATTTTGTTTGATTGCTCTTTGGCTTAAATATATAAATCTTAATATAAAGGAAGGACAAGGAAACAAAAATGCTTGCATAATAATAATAATGACAAATTATGAGGGCGTACGTGAGGATATTCAAGAAGATTTCAAGAATTTCAAACTAAGGAGGAAATGAATGCTTACCGATTATTAAAAATATGACAATCAATAAAAGAGTTTAAAGAAATGCTTGTCGATTAATGTCAAACCAAAAATTCAAGCAAAGATCATTCTCCTCTCCTCTTCAAGCCTTAATTGTTGTCCTCCCTCTCTCTTTTCCTTTTTTTTCTCTCTCTCTCTCTCCGATTATAAAAAATATGGCAATCAATAAAATAGTTTAATGGAATGCTTCTCGATTAATGTCGGACCAAAAATTCAAGCAAAGATCTTTCTCCTCTCCTCTTCAAGCCTTAATTGTTGTTTGCTGCCGCCCCCCCTCCCCCCCCGCCTCCGTGAGACAAGATTGTGGAAGAGGCTTTATGGAGTGATTAGTTAGGATTTATGAGGAATTTGTGGAAGGAGTAGTGGAGAAGTTAGGATTAGTGGATTTGTTATCCCTTGATTTTTGGTTAGTGAGTTTGTTAGGATCCCTAGATTTTTGGTTAGTGGGTTTATGTAGGATATTACAGTTAAAATACGTTCAGCATCCAGAAATTGCTTACCCCTATGCAACAGATAGTGCCTCTATTTATAGCTGGTCCAGAGGGGCTGTTGCCTAATTTTGGTGGAGGCCATGCAGACGGCTCTATTGACAGGTACTTTATAGGTGTCAGTCGTAGAGGGGATGAGTCATCTATGTGTTTAATTGCATGGTGCCAATGAGGTCTGATGAGTTATAAAGGTTTTCAGGTCTAGAGTAATGATAGCTCTGATCGTGCATTCAATGTGATGGTGATCACTGTTAGCATGTTCGAGGACAAACCACCTTTGGACTCAGCTCTATGGGAGGGTTGACAAATGACACCTTTCGTCTTAGTCTATGATCGATAAGTGCTGCCTTTTTATTCAGCCATCTTGGATTTGAAAGTTTTCGAACCGGCCTCGTAGAGGGTAGAGGAGTACGGTTGACTCAAGTACTAGCTCTGAGTGAGAATGTCTTACGGCACGCCCCTCCTTACGAAGGGTTGAGTGTTGATGTTTCTTGAGCCATCTTGCCTAGAATGAAGTCGATCTGATTCCTAGCTAGTACGGACATGTGTCGGCTCCTAGGGGATGATTAACACTTAGTCATTTCTTTGTAGTAATGATAAAAATAAATTTTATTTAACTTGTTTTATTTTAATCACAATTCCATTAATGTGAAACATGCCTAGGGCATCAAATATTTTTCTTAATTAAACTAGTTTTATCATAAAAACAATTTATCAATTGTGCAATACTAGTGCGCACACTTGGATACATAGCTTTGGGTTATACGTGCACTTTAAATATAATACATGAGTGCAAAGATATCTACTCTGGGCCATATATCAACAAATTGTGATATATTAAAAAGGCTTAAGTTTGATGCATGGCAGTTGTTCCGTCAATAAAAATTATTTTCTCAAAGCAAGTTAGATATTCATAACAATAGTTTTAGCTAGCCAAGCTAAAACTATTCATCACAATTGTTTTCTCAAAGCATCTTGTATTTATCAATATTTAGATGATGATATTTTCTCAATTTGTTTTTGTAAAAAAATTGTATGGTAAATCTATAAAAGATTCTATAATTCACCTTCATACCCTTTAAATTTACACAATTACAGACAAATAGCCACTCATAAAATCAACAACCCAAATTTTATATTTCTCATAATATAATAATACACGACTCTGTAACAAAATACAATAAATAAATTCAACACTTTTCAGTACTCAAGTAAATTTTACATCTCATACTTTAACAAAACCATAGGAAAAAGGTTTAGAAGATGATGATAAACCAACTGATTTTAATAAATGTAAATACTTAAAGTGTACGGCTCATGTTTTCTCAAGATTTAATAAATATTGTATACACATAGATATAGAGTAATGATCAAGAACTAGACCATCCTCTTGCACCATCAGTATTCTAAGATTTGGAAAATGTATGTGAATAGTACACAAAAACTCTATGCACATAAATATACATCTAAAATTCACAAATTTAGCATGTGTAGAGAACTTCCATTGAGTATCAAGCCCACTAAACCTGTTGTTATTTGGAAGGAGATAGACAAAAAGAGTAGAACTGAAAATGGGAATATTTTACTGATCGTAAAAATACAGAATAAATACACAATGACCCATAACTAAATTCCATTTTTCTGCTACTAACCGGGACACGTTCCTAGACACTTACTTGACCTGAAAAACAGAAACTAACCTCCTGAAAAATAGAGATAATATCTAGTGCTCCTAAAGACTAGGACCTTCATGAAACAGAACATAAGACAGAGTAAAACAATAGCTCTTAATTCACAAACATTCTCCTCCTGAATTTTGAGCTGCACATATACCCAACTTGTCCCTAAGAGTCTCAAAACGACCGACATGGTATAACTTTGTGAATATGTCTGCAAGTTGATTTTTGAACTGTAATACACCAGCTTCACTTCACCTAATCTCTACACCTCCCGTAAGAAGTAATACTTAACTTTGAAATGCTTTGTTCTTCCATAAAAGACTAGATTCTGTGAGATGGCCAGAGTGGCCTGATTGTCCACAAAGATCTCTATGTTATCATCTTGATACACATGCAGATCATCCATCAACTTCTTCAACCATATTTCTTGATTTGCAGCTGCAATTGCTGTAATGAAATCAGCTTCTGCAGTTGATTGAGTCACAAGTTCTTGCTTCTTTGAACACCAAGAGAAACATCCTGACCCAAATGTGAAGCAATAACCAGAAGTGCTTCTCATGTCTTCTACTAATCCCGCCCAATCACTATCAGAATAATCCTGCAACTTACAATATTGAACTTTGCAGAACTTAATCCCATATGAGATAGTACCCTTCAAGTACCTCTGCACCATCTTTGTAGCTACCATATGCAACTCACTTGCACAACTTAGAAATCTGGATAGGAAACTTATAGGAAACATGATGTCTGATCTGGTTGCTGTGAGTTACATTAGGAAACCAATTAAGCTCCTGTAAAGACCTTCATTTGTAGGGTCAGCTCCATCATTCTTTTGTAGTTTTTCTTTCTTACCCATTGAAGTACTCACACTCTTGCACTCCTCCACACCAAACCTCTTCAAGATCTCCTTCAAGTACTTCCTTTGACATATGAAGATCTCATTTTGAGCTTGTTTGATCTCCATGCCAAGAAAATAGAACATTTCACCTAAATCGGTCATTTTGAACACCTTCATCATATTCTGCTTGAACACAGTGATCTGAGCCTCATTTCCTCCTGTTACCAGCAAGTCATCCACATAGAGATACAATAATCAAGTCAGAATCCAACTTTTTAACATACAAAGTGGACTCACTTAGGCTCTTCTTAAAGCCTAGGCTCAGCAAATGCCCATCCATCTTGCTGTACCATGCTCTGGGTGCTTGCTTCAAGCCATACAGAGCCTTCTTCAGCACATAAACCTTCTCTTCCTGACCCGGTATGATGAATCCTTCTGGTTGTTCAACAAAAATCTCTTCTAACAACCCTCCATTTAGGAATGCTAATTTGACATCTAACTGATACACTTTCCAACCCTTTTGAGCAACTAAGGCAGGAACTGGTCCGATAGTATCTAACCTTGCTACATGTGCAAATGTTTCAGAGAAGTCTACTCCCCAAACCTCTGCATAACCTTTTACGACTAACCTAGCCTTATGTTTGTTTATGAGTCATCAGGGTTGAGTTTAGTCCTGAAGACCCACTTTAGTCCAATGATCTTCCTATCTTTAGGCTTCTCCACCAACTCCCAGGTCTGATTTTTTTCGATCATAGCCAGCTCCTCTTTCATTGTACTCATCCATCTCTGATCATCTTTGGCTGCTTCAAAGCCTGTTGGCTCCAGAACAACCACATTGCACCTCTGGTATATATCAACCAAAGATCTGGTGCCTCTAACTGGAATTTCATCCACCAGCTCTTCTAATTCCAAGGACACCTTCTCTGGTTCATTCTGAGTGTCATTAGCCTAATTCCACTCTTAAGCTTCTAAGAACTGAACATCCTGAGTAGTGATTACCTTTCCATACTTTGGCTGATATATTTTGTAGGCCTTTGACACAAGGTTGAACCAACAAATATTCCTGGTTCAGACTTCTTTTCCAGTTTGTCTCTCTTGATCCGTGGAATATAAGAGTAGCATAGACAGCCAAACACCTTCAAGTTTTTTAGAGTTGGCTTGACACCAAACCATGCTTTAAAGGGTGTCTTCTTCTCTAATGTCCTTGTTGACAGTTTGTTCAGCAGAAAAACTATTGTATTTGCTGCTTCTACCCAAAGTTCATTTGGCAGATTCTTCTTATGCAACAGACACCTGGTCATCTCCATAATGCTTCTATTTTCCTCTCACTAACTCCATTTTGCTGTGGAGAGTATGGGACAGTGAGCTGATGCTGGATTCCAGCTTCCTCACAAAAAGAGTTAAACCTCTGTGAAGTGTATTGTGCGTCATTATCAAATCTAATGACCTGAACCCTACAGCCACTTTGATTCTTAATCCATCTTTTAAACTTCAGAAACACTTTAGCAACTTCTAACTTTTGCTTCATGAAGTAAATCCAGTACATTCTTGTATAGTCATCAATGAAGATAATGAAATACATGCTGTCACTTAGTGAAGGAGTTGCTTGTGGACCACAAAGATCTATATGGATCAGCTGCAACCTCTCTATATCTCTCCAAGTTGACTCCTTAAAGGGAAGTTTCGCTTGCTTACCTATCAAACAAGCGTTTGCAGCTTGAGGGTTGCTCCTCCAGGTTTGGTAACCCTTTTGCCATCTCATTTTTTTGCATGAACTGCAAGCCTTTGAGGTAAAAATGCCCCAATCTTTTGTGCCATATCTCTGAATCATTGGTCTAACATTTGAATGCCACTTGCTCCTTTTTTAGAGGATTCAGTGAAAAACTTTTTTGCTGCATCTTTATCTTGAACAACTCCTGGCCTCTAGAATCAAAGATCAAACATTTTCCTTCTTCAAATGTTACCTTAAATCCATTTGCTACCAACTGCCCCACACTTAGCAGGTTCTGATCAATCCCAGGAACATACATTACATCAAAAATCAGCTTAATCCCTGGACAACTCTTCATAGCCATAGTCCCTCGACCCTCTACTGCTAAGTATTCTCCATTTCTAATTCTCACCCTTGATTTTATTGACTTATCAAAGTTTCTAAATAGTTTCTTATCACTTGTCATATGGTTTTTACAGCCACTATCAATAAGCCAACTGTCACATGGAACGCTAGAAATGAAACAAGAGGCAACAAACAGCTGATCTACCTCTTGCTGGACTGCAACATGTGCTTCACCTTGCTGCTGATCTCCTTTCTCCTTGCAAAACTTCTCAATGTGTCCCATTTTTTGACATCTCCTACACCTTACATCTGGCCTTCTCCAACATCCAAAATGGGGATGATTCTTTTTACCACAATGCTTGCATTGAGAATATCTTTCTCCTTTGTTGCCTGCACTGCCTTCTCCTATAGCAATCTCTGAGTTACTGTCACTTCCCTTCTTCCCTTTCCACTTCTTCTCTTTTCCTTCAAGTTGTGTTGCACTTTGGCCCTTAGAGCCTCTTCAACACTTCCTTTCAGCCTCATCGACCTCCTTTGTTTAGGTGCTTGCAGAGCACTGACCAATTCTGCCAGCTTGATCTGAGACAAGTCCTTGGTATTCTCCAATGAAGCAATGGTTGCCTCATACCTCTCAGGCAAAGAAACAAGGATCTTTTGCACTAGCCTATTGTCAGAGAGGTCAATGCCAAGCATTCTTGCCTAGTTTGCAATGTCAATCAACTTGGTTGAATACTCTTTGATTGTCTCAGACTCTTTCATCTGCAATCTCTCAAACTCCCTGACCAAATTCAACACCTTCAAGCCCTTGATCTTTTCATCTCCTTGGTACTCTGCTTTAAGTAAGTCCTAGATTGCCTTAGCTAATTCACAAGCCATAATTCTACTGAAAATGGCTGGCGGAACAGAAACATACAGATAGGCTTTGGCATTGGCTTTTCTAGTTTTACTCTTCTTGTGATTTTTGATTTGATTCAACGTTGGATTGTCAGGAAGTGCAGCCACCTCATAGTTATTTTCTACTGCTTCCCAGTAATCACAACCCTCCATGTAGGCTTGCATTTTTACTGCCCAAACTTGATAGTTCTCCTCATCGAACATTGGTGGAGCCAGGGTAGGAAGACTGCTCAAACTTGCTTCCATGTTCACTCAACTTCTTTGAATGCAGACATGTGACGCCGCTAGTTTCACACAAGGCTGTAGTCTAAGATGAACTTAGAGATGTCAAACCTGTCATGCACCCATACTTGTGCATAAACATATTTCACTAATCACAGGAGTATCCTCTAGTAGAATCAAAGAAAAATGCAGGTACAAAACATGTAAAATAAAGTGCTGAACATGATAAATAAGGAGATATCTCATAAATAAAAATCATGTCTCAATAAAAATATATCTACTGTCTGAGATAAATAAATGTCTCGTCATGAATTAAATAAATATCGTACTAAGGCACACTGCCTTTACAATATGGAGATGAAATACTAATGTCTGAATAAAAATGTAAAATCTACTGTGGAGCCTCTACTAATACTCATGTGACGGCGACTATACAAGAACTCCGTCATTCTGCGGTTCTCCGTACCTCTGTACCGCCTGAAAGAAAAGAAGAACAACAAAAAGAACCACATAAAGAGCGTCAGAACACTACAGTAAGATCACCTCTATCCGCCCCCAGGGGAAGGGCTACTAGATGGAGTGGAGGCTCTATCTATAAGCATAATCTACTTAAATCATTTTCCCTGTATCTAAGTGAAATTAACATTTAGAAACCTACAACACGAGACGTAGTACGTCGAGCAAAATAATCCAAACAAGGAAACCCTCATGTATATAACATTGTCTCAAATTATAGATAACTAAATATTAATACGAACTAAGAATAGACAATCTAATGAAATCAACAATTAGAAATCCACAACACGAGATTTGTACGTCGAGTGAAATAATCTAAACAAGAAAACCCTCATGTATATACCATATATCTCAAATTGTGAATCACTAATCATTGATCCCAACTAATAAGTAAAAAAAAACAGTAAAGAAATATAAAGACATCATTACATTGTATTTATAATATCTTCCACAATTACTGGAGAGATAAAATAAATACCAACATATAATCCCGTATACTTTTAAGAGCAAAATATCTCGGTCATATATCTCAAAGATGAGTTGAACTCATAACTAACATCCTCTTAAAACTTAGGCTATAAATCAACAATTCAATATTACAGACTACCCTGTAGGTATCCTGAACTATGTACATGGCTCATTAGTCTCATCGCGATCTCAGCACGTAGCCTGAGTATGGAACGACCTACCATATAGGTATTCAAATAGATGGCTCATAATCACCATAAATAGATGGCTTACCATCGTCATCGTACACTCGTGCGGATGGACTGCTATACAAAGCATCCAAACCCGACTTAATGGCCTGTATATATAGAATATCGACGCACTAGCTCATGTAGCACTGAACTGGGCTCATCAATGATATTCATCTTATGCATAAACTTTGTATAACTGGTATATCGATGCACTATCCCATATAGTACTGAGCTGTGCTCATTAACGATATTCAACGAGTGTATAAATAATCACTACTCTATTATAAACAACCAAACTCTTGTAACAATCACCAAGTGCGGCTCGAACCCTGCAAACACATCTCAATAAAAACAAAACAAAACTTAGGAAATCAGCCTTAGTAGTCGACTACTAGACTGAGTAGTCGACTACCCTGAGTTCATACCGAACTTGGAAAATTTGACTAAGTGTGAGTAGTCGACTATTATGAGCATTAGTCGACTACTCTGCTATAAAACATATTTTGTGAGTTGAATCAGGAATGGAGTAGTCAACTACACACATGACTAGTCGACTACTCATCATAGTAGTCGACTACTCTGCATGCAACTGAAATACAGACATGCACAAACAGGACTTTAACAAATCAAACATGTACTTATGCAATGTTAAACTATATTTAAACGATTTATAACATTAAACAGGGATTAACTTGATCATAAACATAGACTTAACTTGGTTCAATTTAAAGTTAACACCTTTATTAATTAATCTCTTCAATTAACTACATATAGGCAACATGATGATTAAAAGCATGAAAAGATCTACACATGAAGAGAGAATAATTCGTTTTAAACTTAATTACAGAACCTAGATACCACAAACCTAGGTTTTTACATGATTAGATTACAAGAAAACTCCATTAATTAAATAAACTAGGGTTTGTACATAGGTAAATCTCAATTAAAAAATTAAAAATGAAATTAACATTAATCTTAATAATCATGATCATATTTCTAACATAAACAGCAAGGAAAAAAATTAGATCTAACAAGAATTATAGATCTATTATCGAATTTAACTATTATCTCATGAAAATAAGAAATAAACATGTGAACATTGATTTAATCACTTTAAATCATCTAACAATTAAGGGTGCATGAGAGGATGAAGATGATCTTTCCTTAGGGTGATGGTGGAATCCTCAACCACGTGTATGCAAGATCCTCTTCAGCCACAATTACACTTTTTAGCTTTCTCCTCGACAAACACCTCAAAACTCTCCCACAACTCACAAAATAGGGTTTAGGGTTTGAGGAGGAAGATGACTGCTAAACTCACGAATTTTTATCTCTAAAATTAGGGTTTTAATGAATATTTATAGATATATAATAACTTGGGTTCGCATATAAACCAAAACCAATCCGAAATCTAAAATAAAACTCGAAACAGCCCTGTTAGTCGACTACTCTGGGTAGTAGTCGACTACTCACATCACAAAAATAGGTTATGCATGTTTTGGCTATAACTTTCACATCCGACCTCGGAATAAGGTGATTTAAGATGTGTTGGAATACTGTTGAAGAGACCTATAACGTTTATCTTTTATTTTTTTCTAGATTCAAACTGTATCTGTGTGTAAAATATAAATACTCTTAACTGGGTATTTTTCCAGATTCAGGCTCGTGCATGATTTCACTCCTATATTCACATATATATATTAGATTGATCTCAAATCAATCCCTAGCATATTCAAGCATCAAAATATATTATTTATCATTATATAATATATTTATTATTATTTATCATAATATGTTCAAATTTATGGGGTTTTACAAGACACACCTCTCGATCACTCTCACAAGCTATTTCCTTAGCCCCTTAAGATCAAGGAAGCTTTGATATCACTGTTGTTGTTTGGAAGGAGATAGACAAGAGAGTAGAACTAAAAATGGGAATATTTTACTGATCATAAAAATGCAGAATAAATATACAGTGACCCATTATTGAATTCTTTTTTCTTGCTACTAACAGGGACACGTTCCTAGACACTTACTTGACCTTAAAAAAACTAACCTCCTGACAAATAGAGATAACAACTAGTTCTCCTAAAGACCAGGACCTTCATGAAACAGAACAGAAGACAGAGTAAAACATCAGCTCTTAATTCACTAACAAAACCTACTAAATCAAAACAAAAACATCTTACTCCTGATAACGGTAATGATCACATAACCTTAGATTGAAATTAAAAGTTATACTAATTTTTTTCTCAATTACTACTATAAAATTCCAATTGCACATACTCTTTTATGGTGATTAGGTTTTTAGGTTAACATTTGATGAAGATGACTTACTAGGGTTCACGGCGAAAAAGAAAAGCAGGAGAGGTAACGGTGGCAATGATCTTCGAGTAGCGGAAAAGAGGGTAGTCGGTGATTTTGAAGAGAAGGAATGAAGCACGTTGCTACAATTCACGACGGCGTAGGCTAGCATTTGGAGAGGAGAGAGCAATGTTGGGCCGCGGTGGCGAATGAGTAGGGTTTTGATTTGGAGGTTTTTGACAAGAGTGCAAGGAAGCATAAAAGGGGTTCACAGGCATCTGGGACTTTTGTATTTTTTACCATTTTTTGTTTTTTTAAATAGAGTGTGGTTTGTTTGGGGTGGGGTGGGTGGGTGGGGGGGGGGGGGGGGGGGGGTTTCCCTCCATTGTGAAAATATTGGCCCCAACAGTTGCAATAGTTAAGGCTACTATAAAATTTGCCCCAATGGTTTCCACAACTCGTTGGGACTGGTCACCTTTGTACTAGTGATAGTTATTATAAACACCCCTAAATGCATGGGAATTGCCAAACTCTACAGCCACACATCTTATTTTGATGTTCAAAGTAACTTTTTCGCCTAGTTATTTGGAGATGTTTATGATAAGCACAAAGGTATAAAAGTCCAAATAAGCTCACATGCACATTACTGCACTTTAACACATGAGAAGAAATTAGTCCACAAAACATTACACTATCAAATGGGTAAAAATAAACTTTAGAGTATGATGAGACTTTGTGGTATCAAATAGACAAACAGACTTTAGGCTAACAAAGCTCAAAACGGGTGACACCTTGTGCTGCTACAAAGTGCAATTATGCTA
>BQKN01064965.1:131409-152153 GCA_022839385.1 Asparagus kiusianus | reverse complement strand
CATTTCTTACTATGATTTATTATTTGACCCACACACTTTCAAAAACACTTCTATATGAAACATGCTCAATTTTATTAATTTTTAAACTAGATGTGGTGATTGAGGATCCAGTAATTTTTTAAGTCTATTTAATTATTTAAAAAAATAAAAGGCCTCTTTCATTTGATAACACTGAATGCAAGAAGGTTAGTTTATCCCCATAATTTGACCCGGCCTTCTGATTTTGACAAAGACCAATAGCCCGAAAAGGTTTGTTTTGGACATTTTCGGATCTCAGCTCCTTCTTTACAAATGATAATATAATCATAGATGCATTTCTAAATTGTTATAATAGATCATGAAGTGATCCTTCGATCTGCATGCTATTTAACTACCATGATAAGGAATACTTTCCGCTTGCTAATAATAAGTTGTTCATGTTCATGAATACCACCAATATTATTGATCTTTGTTTATTCAAAATTAATGATCAAAGTTGTTGATGGAGAAAGAAAGTTAGTTTGGGGCTTAAACTACTCACGTCATGATTCAATCCAATTGTTGTTAGTCAGCATGCAGGCTAGCCAGCTTAAAACTTAATTTAATATTCAATCGTGTGATTTTTTTTTTTGTTATTATTAATAGACTTATCCACTCAAAGATATAGTCCGGTGCAGACTGGGTCCCTCAAGGATGCAGGAGTCGAATAATTGAGAAGCAAAATGTGCAAGAGAAACGCGGATCGATCTGAGAAGGTGCAAAGCTTCGATTTATCTGGGGTGTCAAGATCGTTGGTTAACAGGGATATTTTTCTCGGAGTTTTTAATTGTTCGATTGTGCATAGAACTTGCCCAAAGAAAATTTGTTTTGATTATGTCTTTGTCAAAATACCCTGCCACTTAGCAAAATTCCAAAATATCAATGAGAAGTTAGAACGAAACTTACACTCACATAGTGGTATCGATATTTTTTTTTCAAATTAGCTTTAAATTATTGGTCAATGAGAATTGAAAATGAGTTATTCTAGTACGATATCAAAGGATTCCATCATTAATTACATCAAAGCTATAATAAAGATTCGATTAATTATTGACAACTATAGTGTGGAGGCAATATGAAACATATATATTATATGTTGTACTGTCATATATAAAGGGGCCCTCTATAGGTAGGCATAGCTTATATAAGAAAGACATACAGGAACGGTTAAAGGTTAAGGAAAAGGATTAAGAAGAATGATTAATATAGTTAGCTTATTCGATAAACTGAAGGACTAAATTATTAATCTGTTATATAAGTTTTATTTTAGCCCGTATGATCATTTCCAGCGTTTGGGAATAACAAAGATTTTGATATTTTCTTTATAATTAGAAGGGTTAACTCTTAATCCTTCAAATAGGAGTATTAGTAACCCTTCATTTTGAGCGGTTAACTCATTTTAATCCTAATAGAGGGGTTAGCTTAATCCTTCTGCATATTTTACATTTAGCAAATTATAGCGGGTTAACTCACTTTAACCCTCGTGTAGAATTTTACGGGCTTGGAATGAGTTAAGTCTCCTTAACCCTCACTTAACTTTTTGCCAAACGGCACTGAAATAAATTAAATAAAACAAAATATGAACGTATAGCAACATTGACCAAGAATCACGGCATTTATGATTGTATAAACACAATTATCGAAGTTATTATTAACACATCATTTGCTCCAATCAATCATGTTTTGAATCATGAGATTTTATCATAATATTTAATATATAATTTTATACTCTAAAAATTATTTAATAAATAATTATGATATATATCTTGAGTTAAACTGAGTATGAAGACGGAGGGAGTATAATAGTACTCAAATTTTATATCTTAAAAGAATAAAAACTCGCTATAAATAATATTTGTGATTAAAAAAATCATTCTTTTACCTAAATTACCCTATGTCTTTTGGTCAGTAGTTTTTGAAAGAATTATAATTTTGGATAATACTTATGCCAACTTTTTCCTTTTTGTTCATCCATTTATGAATCGCATTAAATACTACAACCTAAAAATATCTAAAGCCCCATCAAGCCTAATACAGTGGGGATCAAGGAAGAAATGTTAAAGCATATTTGTAGCCGGATCCAATATAGCTCCCATGATCTTTTGTCCAATTCCATGTAGATTATCAAAAAAAAAAAAAAGCAAAATAGGACATGGGGATAAGCAAAATTATCTGGTCCATCACGAGAGCAAAATAAAATGACAACGATACTTCAAAAGAGTAAAGAGCTAAAGGGTGTTAGTCAATTAGATTATAGCTGAAAGCTGTTAAAATAGCTGAAAGCTGTGAAATTATAGCTGAAAGCTGATAGCTGTGTAGCTAGCTGATTGACTAGAGTTGTTTGGCAAAAGTAGCTGTACAACTAGCTTAAATTTGTAAAATGACTAAAAAGGACATGCAATATTATTGATATAAAATTAGAATTATTAGGGGTAAAAACGGAAGAAAAAATTTGGCAGCTCCTTCCCCAAAGACAAATGCTACTTGAGATAGCTTTCCAAAAGCTACTTGCAAAAGACACAATCTCCAAAATAATCCCCTCCTATTTTTGGTCACCAAACAGCTCTATTAGCTTATTGACCAAGTCAATAAGACACAAGCTCTTAGATAAGTCACTTTTTTTTGTTGCCAAACAGTACCTAAGTGTGATAATTATTAAAATATGATATCGAAAAGTAGATAATTAAATGGGATAATTGGGAATGTTTTTTTCAACGTAGAATAATCTACAATAGTGAGGAAGTTTATCGTTAATGCATTTTGATGATATGAATATCAGTTATATACTATTGATATGGTTTGAATCGGGAACCATGCACTTGCAAACGTGGCTATATATGAAGATCTATTGGACCTTCCGTCACGTGCGGATCCCCTAACAAGATATTTGTCTACACTGGCACTCTTCTATGGATTTCGTTTGTCATGGCCTGCTTATACCCTAACCCAACTATTGTCTTAATACTGGCTTCAAATTAACCCCACTTTTATTTTGACCGTAAGTTTGACTCTGATGCCGTATGCTGGAAAGAAATCTTACTCAACCGAGAGTAATTAAGAATCTTAAATGGAAGCTAGGAATCTACTTTAACCCTAGACATTGGCCCAACAGCCATTTAATAAAGGAAAACTCCTCACAGTGCATCAAGCCCCAGGGGCTGACACATCACCTGTCCCCTCAGGAATCCCCCATTTTAGTGTCCCTGTAGCAATACCCTTTAATAAAACATATCACTCTCTTATCCTTTTCAATATAGGACTATACGCATCTATGAATATTCAAACAATATTTGTATACGTAAAGAAGTGTATGTGTCATGTAGTGTATCTTCTCCAAGCTAGGCTCCTACCTAGTGCAAGACTTTTTGACTTGGATTTATCCGTATGGTTATTATGATTTAAAAATTATCCCTATTAAAATGCCTTTTCATACTGGATACATTCTTTTTTCCCCCTAGTTACAGAACTAGTTAGACAAACTAATTGATGCTCAACAGTTGAACCGGTGAACGGAAGTTGACAGTCGGACGTAAACTATAAAGTATACTTATCGTAGTTGCCCCCATGGGTGAGTAAACTTCAGGTGGGATTTATATGGTTGCGGGTGAGAACTTAATGGCCTCCACAACGAGTAGGGGACATGTATTATAATTTTTTTGTAAGCTAGGTACAATTGGTAAGTTGCAAGTTGAAGATAAAAGCATGACATACATAAATAGGTCTGCAGGGCTTTGATGATGAGTAGGGTCACATTAAGATTTAATAACATTCTACAACTTTTACTTTCTGTCTCCTGTGCTAATCCTATGAATCTATATATAGTTGGGATTATTCATAAACATGGAAACAGATAATCAGGTTTTCTTGGAATTTGATAAGGTTAGAGAAATGAGCAAAAGCTGCATCTGATTTCACAATTCCAACTAGCTTAAAGACAATCAATTTGAATAAACTTTTATTGTCTAATTAAATTTCATGAATATATTTAGGAATATTTATAGTGAATTATTAACTTTTTCTTTTTGAAGTAAAGCATTAGTAAATTACATAAATTATTGTGGTATTAGTTCAAAAATTAGCAAACTAAGTATTACTATTATTTTCTTAGGAATTTAAATATACTTCCCTTTTATTTCGCTCAAAATCTTTATCATGCTTTATTCAAATTATACACCATATCCTGAATGCATTGCATTTACCCTCATCTTTATTCGAGACCAATTATATTACTTCACTAATACTTACTAGAAGAAAATGAGGCATATATGGTAAACATGAAAAATCCATCTATGATGCTGAAAAATCCATCTAGATATGGATTTGTTCAGAAATCCATAGAATTGTCATGATAAATCAATGTGCTCTGAGGCCACTTGTTGTGCGCGGCGGAAGCCAAAACCAAACCGATATGCTTCGAGAGACCAAATCAAACAAACGCCAAGAGAAGGCCAAACAATGCAAAATAACTGTACAAACTCAAACAACTAATTTTAACGTGGTTCCGCAAGTTGCCTACATCGACACATCGAGAAGGGGATATTTGGAGCACAAAAAAGAGGTATTTTCTAAGCTATTGGTTAGGGTTTTGTTTGGAGAGAATTAGAGCTTTGTTAGTAAGATTAATTGGTGAGTTTGTGTGATTTTGTAATATCAGTTTGTACTCTTCTTCTCTATTAGTGAAAACTCCATCATTTTCTTGCCCCGTGGACATAGGTAACTTGCTGAACCACGTTAAAATTGGTTGTTTGAGTTAGTGCTATTATTTGCATTGTTTGGTCTTCTCTCGGCGTTTGTTTGATTTGGTCTCTCGAAGCACATCGGTTTGGTTTTGGCTTTCGCTGTGCACAACAAGTGGTATCAGAGCTCATTGATTTATCATGACAATTCTAAAACCAAAATCAAAACAGATTAGAAATCCTAATAACTTGTTGCCAAAACATATTAGGAAACATATTAGGAACTTGCGATTCAACAATTCTCCACATCGGTGAAGTTTTTCCAAAACTGAGCCGACACCAATACCAACCAAACATCTCACTTGTTGTGTCTAGTACGAAGTGGAACAATCTACGACAACGGACTCAATTCATAACAAGTCGAGACCCAAACGAGAATGTGAACACTCTCCAAATGTCGTATTAACTCATGACCAAACCGGCTGTATCATAAATGGCTGCCTACATATCCTCTTATCCAAGGAATTAAGCCTTCACGTAGTTCACCCGATGACCTCCAAAGGCCCTCAATCCAATAGAAGAGTTCGCAACCCTTCTCTAACATCATCAATAAATCTGCAGTTGATAGCTCTCCAAATGGCCCCAAAATGAAACAAACTAAATACCATCACCTGAGATGAACCAACGGCTATATCCAAATCCAAACTATATCCACCAGCTGCACTCGAACCAACCAACTCATCATCTACATCCACATCAATATGATCCCCAAACTATGGCACCTTAGCTAGAATCCCAAACGATGTAGTATGATCTAGAGTATGTAGATTAATCTCCACCCAACATGGAGTAGCATCACTCTCTACCTGCTACGATATCCGAATGATCTGATCAACACTCTTCACCTGCAGAGAGTCAAAAGTAACATACCTACTCAGAACCAAATCAGAGTCTCCTAACTAATAACCAAACAAGCCTCTGAATCCCAAATGTGCAATCAGATCAAATCTCACATCCTCGACGTGACCAAATGTTGGGCAACCAAACATCCGACGCATCCCAAAATCTGAAGCAGCTCCACCAGATCCAAAATCTCTAAATGCAACAGTCGGTAACCTATGAATAAGATGACCCAAATATGTCAAAGCCCGAACACCAAAACCAATGCTCAACATTAAACACTGATCCTCTTCCAGAAAAAAATGACCAATCAAAAATATCATCTCATCTCGTTACACAATATTTCCTCTCCAATGAAGTGTCTCAAACTATCGTGAGCTCGGAACAAATACAAGAAAGAGCCCCAACTAAAATTAGAACAACGAATTCCCTTTCTGCCAATAAACTTCCTCCAAATACTGTTGACTACTAGGACTTCAAACCAACAGGACTTGGTTACAACCCACAAATGCCTAGTACAATCCCAAACATAGGAAACTAAATATCGATTACCTTCCAATGATGCCTCCTTGGAAGACCCTCAAATGCCTGAATGAACACCACCTAGAAGACCCTCAATCGTCGAATAGAAGTGCCAAACTCTACCTCGATCTCCTTACTCATACCAATGTGCTCAAAGGACTTCAATATGCAGGTCAAGGCACTTCTCAATAATCCAAAATCCTTACCTCAACTCATTCTTTCTCGGCCATTTATCTCAAAGCATCAACAAACCAATACAGAACAAACGAAGAATAGATCTAAACTGATAAAGGAGAGATTTTTACCTCTAACTGAAACCCTAACAAGAGTCTCCGAAAGATTTCACCCCACACGACAGAAATGAGATGCACAAATAGGAAAAAACTCATTTTTATCACCAACTAAAGCCCTAGACGAACTTCCAAAGCGATCTACTCCTCCAAATAGCCCAAACGTAGCCCGAGCTCTGATACCACTTGTTAGGCTCTGATACCACTTGTTATGCGCGACGGAAGACAAAACCAAACCGATGTGCTTCGAGAGACCAAATCAAAACAAATACCGAGAGAAAGCCAAAAAATACAAAATAACGGCACAAACTCAAACAACTAATTTTAACGTGGTTCGGAAAGTTACCTACGTCCACGGGACAAGAAGAGGATAGGGTTTGCACTAATAGAGAAGAAGAGTACAAACTGAGATTACAAAATCACGCAAACTCACCAATTAATCTCACCAACAAATCTCTAATTCTCTCCAAAAAAATCCTAACCAATAGCTTAGAAAATACCTCTTTTCTATGGTCTAAATATCTCCTTCGCTGCTTCCCAAACCTAAAACGTGTTTTTTTTTGTCAATAAAATTTTTTATTCATTACCAATATATGAAAATTATAGTACATCAATGTCTTTCTCAAGACTGATTACAGAATTCAGCCTTCAAACTAAAAATTCTCTACATAACTCTTTATGTACTGTGGTATATTATCATTCAATATCCTTGTATATACATGTATCTTTATCAAGCTGAAGAGATGATCAGGGGCTCTTGATTGCAACTGAAAAATACGGAGGTTCCTCTCTTGCTAAATCATGTAGACTGAAGTAGATAACGCCAATCTTTTAAGCTTTATTTTGAAACTTTTCCCTCTTAAATTGTTCCCAAACCAGCTGGTGATTTGATCCCAATTACACGATTTCCTTTTGAAGCATAGCCAATCCATTACTTGATTCCAAACACTAGCTGAAAATTGGCATTCGAAGAAAAGGTGCTGACAGGTTTCAATCTGTCCTTCTCTTGAACATAAGGTGCACTGATTTGAGCTCAGAATCCTCATTTTGCAAAGTCTTTCTTGTGTTAACAGCCTCGATAAGAATGTCAACCAGAGAATAAAGGAATGTTTAGGTAGATTCCATCCACCCCTAAAATGTGTTTCTATATATATAGAAATACTAAAACCAAAAATATACTAGGAATTCTAAAATCAAAATTAAAACAAATTAAAAATCCTAATAACTTGTTACCAAAACATATTAGGAAACATATTAGGAACTTGCGATTCAACATCGAGGATGTTCTTGACAAACTTTTTGTCTAGGATAAATATCATAAATGAAATTATGTATATATTATTTCAAAATAAAAGTACTGAAGCACACTAGATGGATATTCCCTATGGGGACACTATGCTAGATGGAAATTTCTAGTTAGGATGACCGAAAAGTTAAAATGAATATCATACTAGATGGAAAATCCGTTTGGGATGTGTTATCACATTGTAAGTTCTCTTAACACTAGATTATTCGTTTTTGAGATCAAAATAAGAAAAATGATTACAAGGCATGCTATCTATCCACCAATTCTAAAGTTCACCGAAAGTAAGTTACTTGATGCGAACATGAGAAGTTCTGTTAGAAAGAAGAAAAGACTTAAAAGATAATTGAATACAAAAACAACAAAGACTTTTGAAACTTTCAAGGTGAAAGGAAGAAAAAAGAAAAACTCAAGAAATAATCAAGGAGTTCAAGAAAGATAATGAAGATATCAAAGAAAGAAATCTTTTCTTTTTTAGCAAGAGAAAAAAAAATTCCGTTATTATATAGTTTCACCCGTGTTAGTTAGAACTAATTTCTAGCAGAATTGCACCATTGAGTAATGAAGCTCCTCCTGCATACCGAGTATGTAGTCGGGAATAGGAGTTTACATTAGCTTCCTTAATCTCACTTTTCGGATCCGATCCCAAATTAACCAAATGCCTCCTGCTCTCGGTAGCAAAAACCAAACTGGATTAGCAGAAGAGAAGAAGTAGCGAAGTGATCGAGAAATTAACGTCAAATTGCGACCCAAGAATCAGAGGAAAAGCCAATGATCGAATTTGAAACTCGAATAAATTCAAGAGCAAAAGATCATGAAATTAATTAACAAGAAGAAGAAAAGAAAGCACATGACGTTTCTTCATTGAGAAACACTTACTCGCATAAAATAAGTGGCACGTTCTTAAACTGTATCAAAAGCTCATAATGGAACAAACCCCATCCGTACGTGGTTTATAATGATTTTGATATAATTCATTTTCTATAGCAACATAGGTCAGGAGCCTCCGTATAATTGGCGAAGTGATAATTGTTAATTTGACTTGGTCTTGCGTGATCAACCAAACCATTTTTCGCTCAATGGTAGGATTTTTAGTAGAGAGAATTATGGACGTGAGGCTGTTCGAGAGTACTATAGTGATATATTTTGTGGACATCCAGAAGAAGATAACGATATGATGATTAGGATTATAACAAAGAAGCTCAAGAGGATGATAAAGGAGAAGATAGAATTGAAGAGGAAGGAGTTGGTGAATAAAGCTTAATTAGCTACCCCAATCCCCAATTCAATGACTAGGGTTTTTCACGAAGACTAAGAGCTACCTCCCAACAACACGAGAACAATATGGTGCTACTTTAAATAACATAAAATATGAATATATAGCTAATTTATTTTCAAGTACGATAAAATCATGAAAGAGAAGTTGTCACTTTTACCGGTTCTCAAAAAAACAAAAATATATATATATATATATATATATATATACCTAGTGTGAAATATCTTTGTGCGGCAATCATTTTCTTGTAATTAGTACTTTCAACAGAACGGAAAGGGGGAAAGAGAAGAAAGAACTAGAAGCTCTTGATTAGTCTTCTCCACGTAGCCCTAGAATTTTTCTTTTTTTCTTTCTAGGAATTTGAAAGATAATATAAGAGCCCTTCAAGAATAATTTGAGTGATGGAGGTAGCCCTAGAACTAGAACACGAATTTTGCAGCCGTAGTTAATTCGCTATATATCGAACACATCGACAAACATATATAAAAAGTTTTACCATTCCTTGAAGAGGAAGAAAATCTTGGAAATCAAACCTCTGTGTAACGGAGGATGACAAAAATACATGCTCATATACACTGCTTCAAGCTTTTCTCTAGCACTCAGAAACCCTAATACAACAAAAGGCCTAGAGAAAGCTCCAATTATGATCATGGCTGATAAATATGCAGCTACATATAGGTTCATTTCCCTTATTATATCTCTCCGTAGTACCCCCAATGTCCACTTACCGATCGTAACTCCACAAGCTGTCCCCCTCCGACGCGCTCGGCGAGTCGTCGGAGGCGTCCGGGCTCAGCCTCGGCGGGCTCATCAGCATCCCCTCCGCCATATCCACCAGCAAACCCGGCATACCGAATATCTCCTCCTCATCCATAAAATGATCACGGCTCCCTTCTTCTGTCTTCTTCGTCGTCGTCGCCGGCATCAATTCAGCTGCGGCTGCGGCGGCTGCTGCGCGGATGTCCGTCGGAGAAGCCGAGGCCGGTGCCGGCCTCGACGCGATTTCATCGGGGAAATTTAGGACGGCGTCGCAGCCTCTCAGGGCAAGGGCGGCGACGTCGTAGGCGACCGCGGCCATCTCGGGAGTCGGGAAAGTTCCCAGCCAGATTCGGTTGGTTTTTCTCGGCTCGCGGATTTCCGACACCCACTTGCCGCTCCGGCAACGGATCCCTCGGTACGTGGGGTGCTTTCCGGTGGCTGCGGGGGCCATTCGAGGAGGAGGTGGAGGCTGAATAGAGCGAGGATCATTGTTGCTTGTGGTTGGGCTTGTAATATGAAGATGAGGAGGAGGAGGAGGAGGAGGAGACCGAGATGGAGATTTGGACTGTTGAGGTGAGCGCACGTGCGGGGTCCGCAGGTGGTCCCTGTGTTGGTCGTCGGCCATTGAGGATTGAGGGACTTGGAAAAAAGATGGCGATGATGGCGACAGTGACACTGAGTTAAAAGTTGTTGAATTGGGATTTGGGAGTTGGGGAATAAGTGAGAGTTGAGAGTAGGCATTTAAGAGAGGGAGTTAAGCGTGGGGATAGCGCGGGGTTAGGGCCGGACCCGATGTGGGTTTCGATGGGTGCTCGGGGTTATCGCGAGATATTAGCTGTTTTACTAGAGGAGAGCATACACACAAATTCCTTGGTTTTTTTTTTCTGGTGATTTGATGGGTTTGGGTAAAGTTGAGGGAGAGCCTGACGCCAGATAGATTTTGGGTTTTGCCAGTGGGGTACAAGGGGTAGAAAGGAAACGAATCTGTGCTGGATTTGGGAGGGGGCCTTTTGCAATTTTTGAAAGTCTTTTTCAAGCACAGGCACAGGCACGAGGGTTTCGTAAAAAGCTTCTGCTTGTGGTTATCCCAGCTCTGGGTGTCTAGCCTCGTTGGACAAGCCACGGAAGCTAGATTTTGTCCCATTTATGTCCCAAATAAGTTACAGTGGCTCTTTTTTAAATCTATACTTACGTTTCTACAACTTCAGCTACTAGTGGTGTCCTTGTCGAGCTCTAAGAGCAATTCTAGCCACAGCCGTGAGTGCACTGCATTCGCGTTACGGCTGGGACTAGTGCCCTCTATAAGGACATGTAGGGAGACATGTCCCTGCTACAGCGCGAGTGTTGGGCATTCACGGGTATAGCTAGCACTCTTCCGAGTTCTAATGAAGGCCCTCAAAGTTGCAGCTACCATTAGTAGAAAAACGAGCAATCTAGACGGAAATTTCCGTCTAGTTTGCTCCATTTTCCGTCTAGATTGATTCACCTAGACGGAATTCCGTCTAGTTTGCTCCGTCTAGAATATTTTTGTCTAGATTGGGGCAAACTCGACGGAATTCCATCTAATTTGCCAACCTAGACGAAAAACAACCTAGACGGAAGTAAGAAATCCGTCTAGGTTGATACCTAGACGGAAATCCATCTAGGTTGGCAAACTAGACGGAATTCCGTCTAGTTTGCCAACCTAGACGGATTGCTACAGTAGTAACCTAGACGGAATTCCGTCTAGGTTGCTCTACCACAGTAGTTTATTTATTTATTTATTTATTTTTGCATTGCAAGCTATATATATAACATGTTCATAATATTGCACAATACTAAATCATATTCATATCCAACACAATCAATCTAATTATATTTTAATATCAAATATAATTGTATTCAAAAAAATACATTCACCAAAATACTAGAAAGATACATAATTTTTTTACATAGATTATAAAGAATACAATTGTTTACATAACTTCATGAACTTTGCATAATTTATAGAATCCAATTGCATTTACTCCTCCAAATTGTTGAAGCATCATGTTTCTTCCTCATTGATCCTACATTATACAAAATTCAACATCAATTAGTCCATGCCATGAAATACACTTAATAGACAAAAATGTATTATATGAAACTTGTATGGTAGCAGATGATATATATAAAGTTAGATATTCAATATGATTCCTTATGCAGATGCTATATATGCTCGAAGAAAAGAGAAACAAAAGAAAACAAGTTTACAAATAAGCACTCAAATTAGGAATGATTATTGTTACCGAAGGTATAGATGAGGTAGTTATCTGCAATTTACCTAATAGTCTTTAGTAAGCACAAGTATCTACAACAAAAAACTCAAACTAAGCACAGACAATATCCATACAAACAAATTAATCAAACCAATAACCTTATTCTCTCAAACAAACTAATCAGTAATAAACTCACAAAAAATAAATCAAAACAGTAACCTTTCTCTCAAATAAACTAACTGATAGCAAAGTAACTCATAAAATCAGTGAACTTTCTCCTCGGCATGTGAAGAAACTCTGCATATTCAGGTGGCTCGTCCTCCGTCTTGTGAAGTTGGAGCACTAACTGATAGCAAATCACGTAAGCTACATGCATAACATATATTTTATTTATAGTCATATGGTCATATTGAAGATACATAAGGGCATTTTAATGTCCACATTTAATTATCCGCTAACAACAGTCAAGCGTTATTTTACTTTAAAAAACTAATAATGATAAAACTTAATAAAATCATTATGCCCATATTACATTATCAGCTAAATAGCAGTCTATTATGTTTACCAGAACATCAATAAACAAAATGTGTGAAATGCTTCTTCCTTAATAAGCTCCTCCATTCTGCAATTACCTTGACCAGAATACAAATACTGCTCCAGCATCCACATTATGTCCACTTAAATATAAATGAATAACACAAAAGACTCCAGCATCCACATTATGCCCACTTCGATATAAATGAATAACACAAAAGACAGGCCACAGACTATTTGCCAGAAATCAGGTCTAAGATCTTCGCAGATACGTTTTATTATTTTCTTATAAAATTTTGACATATCTAAACAATGAATCAGCAAACTAACATGCGGTGGAAAACATAATCAACTAATAGAATGATCTGCACATATAGCCAAGAGTGCCAACAAGATAAAGTTTTCTTAACCATCTAAGCCATAGCTGGTGAATATGGAACAACTCAAAGAAACTTGTTTGCTAGAAAAGAAATCATAATTCTTCTATTCAATCTCTCAAAGGATTAGTTAATTCTGTGACCCAAAACTTCTAGCAATTATAAACCACAAGCATGATGTTCCCACCTTGTTTGCTAAAATTCAAGCATGATGTTCCCAAAACTTGTTTGCTAAAATTCCCCTACTGCACCAGAGTGACTAAAGACAGGCAGAGCAGATAGGTTGATTCAGCAGCTGTGTGTGTTGTGTATTCACTAAAAGCAATAGCGTAAGATAAATAGTAATTTACCTATATCCACTCCGCATCTGCTTTTTCTTTTTTTTTTGGTAAATGAGAAATTTTATTCATCACCAAATTTGGAAAAGTGTTAGTACATCATGATCTCATCATATGTATGAGATAACAAATCCTGTATCTAAAGCCCAAAAGAAACTGAGCTTACAATTAACAAAGAGTTAAACATACTCTATTTTCCTCCGACAGGGTCCTACAAAGCTTACTTTCCTCTCAAACCTCAGCAGAATTGGAGCTGCTGCTCTTTTACAGAGAGAGGAGCCATACTCTATTTTTCTCAAAAATGGAAATATTTAGGTTGTTGATCAAGATGTCCATCTTGATATTATTAACCAATTGCTCAACATCTTTGGCCTTAGATTGGAAAATTCTTGCATTCCTTTCACACCAAATTCTGTAGATAGCCGCAGATAAAGCCATTCTTTTAATACCCTGTTTAAAACCATTTCCTCTCAGTCTGGTGCAGAACCAGTTCATAAGGAGATCCCAATCACAAGATTTTCAGGAGAATTGAAGCCAATCCATTATATTGTTCCATATCTCCCTAGAGAAGCTGCATTCAAAAAAGAGATGATCACGGCTCTCTAAACTTCCTCCTGAGCATAAGCAACAAACATTTTCACTTATAATGCCTCTTCTCAACAATCTGTCCTGAGTGAGTAATTTGTTTTGGACAGTTAACCAGCATATAAATGCATGCTTTGGGTAGCATCTCTTATCCCACACAGTGATATGCCATGGAACTGCATATGTAACAGGGGATATGGCATGATATACTGCGGAAACTTGTAATTTGGAGTTGGTTGTACAGGAGTTTAGAAGTTGTATTAGATTCTCCACTCCTCCACAGTATTGAACAGCTTTATCTCTAGCTTTCAGTAACTGTTTCCACATCCAGGAATCTTCTGATTTTACACACACATTCCAGATATCTCCACGTCTTAAATAGGTTCCATGAACCCATTTGATCCAGAGGGACTCTTTATTGATATGGAAATGCTATAGTAATTTTAGAGCAGATGCCTGGTTCCAAATAGAGATTGAGTACACTCCTAACCCACCTTTCTTCTTTCCCTGACATACCCTTGCCCAGGAGACTAAAGGAGTCCTGGAAGAGTAACCAGATTTACCCCATAAGAATAGTCTGCATAATTCTTCAATTTTACGAGATACCTTGATTGGTAAGATATAATTTGAGGTCCAATATATTTGTATGCCCAAAATGACACTCTTTATGACTTGAAGCCTGCTTGCATAGGTGAGATTTTTATTTTTGTTCCATGTCTGAAATTGATCAATTACTTTGCTGATGAGGGAGGTACAGTCTTCATAAGTGAGCCTTTTGCAAATTAATGGAACTCCCATGTATCTAATAGGAAGTGTACCCTCAGAGAAATTTAAGAGATGCTTTATATTGCCTTTGACTGTGTCATCAACACCACTAAAATAGATAGAGCACTTATCCTGGTTTGCTTCAAGCCTAGAGATCTTGCTGAACTTTTGAATGATTTGAAATATCTTTTGCACTGAATTTAGATCCCCATAGCTGAATAAAAGCAAGTCATCAGCAAAAATCAAATGGGTGATTTTGAGTTTGCTACATTTGGGGTGATATTTGAAGTCCCTGTCATTTCTCAGCATGTCTAAATTTCTGGATAGGTATTCCATACCCAATATGAAGAGATAAGGAGAAAGAGGGTCTCTTTGTCTCAAGCCTCTCTCACCCTTGAAGTATCCATGGAGGGATCCATTGAGGGATATGGAGAATTTTGGATTAGATATGCAAGCCATGACCCAAGTAATCATCAGTTCAGGAAAACCCAGCCCCTTAAGCATTTCATGAATGAACTTCCAACTGATAGTATCAAAAGCCTTTTTGATATCTATGTTTAGCATGATTCTGGGGGAAATATGCTTCCTATTATATCCTTTAACTAGCTCATGTGCTAACAAGATGTTACTTGTTATATGCCTTCCTTTAGTAAATGCATTTTGTGCTTCATTCACCAGAGATCCCATGATAGATTTAATCTTGTTGGCTAAAATTTTAGAAATGATCTTGTATAGGCAATTACAACAAGATATGGGCATGAAATCTGAGGGAGTTTTGGGACACTTCACTTTGGGGATAAGAGTTAAGGAGGTTGAATTTACCACACCCAGTAATTTTCCTGTTTTGAAAAAATCCTCAATGGCAAGAGTGACATCTTCACCTATTATTGACCATGTAGATTTGAAGAATAAGGCCCCAAAACCATCTGGACCTGGGGACTTTTTATCATCCATAGAGAATAGTGCATCTTTGATTTCATCTTTGGATACTGATTTTGATAGTAAGCTGGCCTGTGAAACAGACAGACAGGGGCCAGAATGAATGACCCTTGTATCTGGTGTTGTTGTATCAATTGCTACTTGTAGGGTGAAAAATTGCAGTAAAGAGAAGAAAAGAAATTTAATTTTGATTCCTTTAATCTCGGTTACAATTCGATTACAAAAGAGAGGAGAACGAACTTGGTTCTCCCCTTTGTTTAAAACTGGGTTCTTCACGGTGGCGATGGAGTGCCTCCCTCGAATGCTCGCGTCAAGTTTGCTCTCCGTTGACGATCCGACGTTTTGATTCACTGGAACGATGTCTTCTCCTCACGATTTGACGTTGTGGAGAACTTGCGTGGCAAGTTTGAAACTCTTGATGAGTTGATAACTCTGAACGAGTTTTGAAGAACTCTGTAAAAGAGTTGTTTTGAACCGAAAATCGGTTGTAAGCCAAGGATGATGAAGCTCCTTGTTGCTGAACGTTGAAGATGATCTTCCTTTGAGGATGATGCCGATCTCCTCAAAAGCCCGCCCAAAGATCTCTCCTATTGCTGCCAAGTCCTAGATCTGAGAAAATGCCCCTTCAATGGTCGATCCCAGCCAAGAAAATCCAACCTTTAACTCAGTTGAGTTTACTCCCTTTTATAGGGGATTAAGGGGGTGTAACTGCCCTCTAAATCCGTTCCTAAGTGGGAGTGATTTCCTCAGATCGTGGGGAAAACGGTTCCTACAACCGTTCAGCTCGTGCTTGAACGAGTCAAACGCCCACGTTGGCGTTCGGGACCCCAACTCCTCGTTTTAGACTAGAGACCGGAGTTGGGTACCCGCTGGACGTTGAAAAACGTGGGTCCGACCCCAGCATTTTAATGTTGTAACGCGGGTTCGACCCTCGTGTTTTGATGTTGTAACGCGGGTTTGACCCTGGCGTTTTGATGTTATAACGTGGGTTCGACCTTGGCGTTTTGATGTTGTAACGTGGGTTCGACCCTGACGTTTTACTGTTGACACACGGGGAGGACCTCCGCGTCTTGTCTTGAAGAGATTATCACCAAGTAATCTCTTTTGTCATAGCGTTGCAAAGATCATTGTCTTGTAATCTTCGTCTTGGCTCCTTGAGAATATGAGAGTCGTCAGATTGTAACTCCCGATGTTAATTGTGAATGCTGTTGAACTAGAGCTCTCATCGGTTGTCGTGAAGGTCGTCAGATTGTAACCTTCAGCGATCTACGTGAAAGTCTTCAAATTGTAGCCTTCTGGAAGTCGTCAGATTATAACTTCCATCATCGGTGTTTGATGGGGAATCAGCTATCTATTATGATTTTTAGACAGCCTACACTACTCCCATGAGATTTTTGTAGTAGGACACAAATTCCCTTGCAATTTCATCCCCCTCAGTTAATCTTTGTCCCTGACAGTTATAAAGGACCATTATTTTGTTGTAATGCCTGGAGGATTTGATCACTGAGTGGAAGAATTCAGTACTTCATCTCCTTTAATACTCCAAGCAATCTTTGCTTTTTGCTGATAAAAGGACATTTCATAATCAAGGAGCTTGTTATAAAGCATCATACATTCTCTTTCCCTGTTGATAAAAGAAGGATTTAAAGGGTAAGCTTTGAGATTTTTTTTGGACCTCTTCCAGTGAATGTTTTGCTCTTTGCATTTGTTCACTTATGTTACTGAAATGTCTCTTGTTGAGATCTTTTAGTGCACCTTTAAGATGTTTCAGTTTTGTGCATACTGAATACATTTTGTAACCTGAAATTTCAGATTGCCAGATTTCTGAAATAGTAGGTATGAACTTGTCATGCTTTGTCCACATATTAAAGAACTTAAAAGGTCTTTTGCCTTGGACATTATCTTCAAAAATAGAGATCAGAGCAGGAGAGTGGTCTGAGAAGCTAGGAAGTAAGTATTCCACTTGGCTAGAACAAAACATGTGTAACCAAGAGTCATTCACAAAAGTTTTGTCCAATCCACTCCAAATTCTAGAGTTTGCATCTTGTTTGTTGTTCCATGTGTAAAAACATCCCGTAGTATTAAGGTGATTGAGCTGACAGTCATATATAAAATCACTGAAATCACTAAAATCAGCCTCTGAAAGCAAAGCACCTCCAATTTTCTCTTCATTATTAATTACTGAGTTAAAATCCCCACTTAGGAGCCATGGAGAATTACAAATAGCTTGGAATACATCCTTCAGCTCTGACCATAAACTCCTTCTGGCATTTATTTGATTAAACCCATACACTGCTAAAATGTAACTCTCAAATCTTCCATCCAATGATTTAACCTTGCAAGTGATATGTTGAGCTGATAGGACTTCAACTTTAATATCCAAAATATTGGGATCCCACATAATAATAATCCTGGCTTTTCCAACAAAATTTATATTTGATATCCAGCTCCAGTTTCTAGCTATTTTCCTAGCAATAATAGGCAATTTGTTATCATTTATTTTTGTTTCTAGTATAGCTTGACAAGAAATGTGATATTGAGATATATGGTTTTTCACTAAAAGTTGCTTAGAGGATTTGTTCAATCCCCTAACATTCCAAAAGGAGAAATTCATCCTAGCTGCTCCCTTCTATCAATAGAGGGATTATTATCTAGAACATCCAGGAGAGATAGAGATTTATCAATCCCAACAGGTTGCTTTTGAGCCTTCCTTTGAATTTTCACCCAGGGACCCTCAGTTTGATATAGGGATGTTCCACCACTTCCCTGTTGCAAAACATGCACAGCATGCACAACCCCTGAACTCAGATAGGATGAACAGTCACCTTTAGTTAGCATGCCTCCACTTGTCTTGAGATTCACATCTATTGGTTTTGGTATTAGTTGCTGCAAATGATCAGTTTGTACAACACCTGAGCAAGATCTGTTTCCTTCCTATCTCTGCAGGTTCATTGTGCCCCCACCTGCAGTCTGGTGCCTTTCCTGACTATGAGTATACATAGGCTCTAAACAAACATGTTTACCAGATCCCTTAACATGTTTATGGGCTGAGGTCTCATAATTCACCAGGTGAGCATGTGCAACATGCACAGGAGATTTATTACCATAGCCCTTTTCTAGCAAGTCCTCATCAATAGCCAGGCTTTGAGAAACAGGTTTAATCTTATCATGCTCAGAATTCATCTGTGCTATATTGTCAACTTTTTGCTTTGGAATCCACTTTTGGACTTTGGGATGTTTTTTTACAGAAGTTTGAATCATGTCCTATAACTTTACACTAGTCACACCACCTTGGCTTATATTCATAAATCACCCTTTGTTTATATTTATTTCCATCAGGCCCTTTTATGGTGATATGGTCAGGGAGAGGAGATGGCAATTTCACCTCCACCAATACCCTAGCATATGCCAAACGTTGTTTATTTGCAGTAAGCTTGTCTATTGCAATAGGCTTTCCTATCGCACTGGCAATTTTGCTAATGCCTTTAGCATTCCACAAATTAAGCCTTAGAGCTGGTAACTGAATCCACAAAGGATAAATGCATTCATCTGATTTACCAATTTCCTCCCCAATAGTCCAAGGTTTTAACAGAAATGGTCGTGAGCCAAAGAACCAAGGACCCCTACCTAAGATTTCATTCATATCATCTTTACTTTTGAATTTGAACAAGAATAATCCTGGTTTGAGAAGGCATATATCAGGTATAGGAGACCAAAGCTTATGAACATAGCTCTCCATAGCCTTAAATCTAATATTGACTCCCAAAACCTGGCCAATTAAGGAGAACTTCCACATAGAAGCTCCTTCATTCCATTCCTCATCATTGAAGATAACAACATCTTTATCATCTGAAGGCATATAATCCAGATCCATTCCATTCCCTGCCTTCCTGTTATCAGCAAATAAACTAGACCAACTTTTTGTGACATTTTTATCTGTAGATGAATTGGGCGCTAGTTTATCATCTGAGGCAGATTTTGTAGATTCCTCAAGTATCAAAGGGGGAAAATTTGAGCCATTTGGTTCAAGAAAATCAAGATTATCTGCTTTCAGATCCAAAGAATCCCTAGTAACTTTGGTTGACTCCTTAGGGACATTTATCCCCTCATTAACCAGTTTTGAATGTAGAGAATAAGAAACAGAGGAATCATTCTCCATCTCGGATTCTTGAGCCCAAGAAATCCTAGCTGAATTATTCACGCCATTAAAAGGAGAGAGAGACTTACAGAGCTTGCGAGCTTGAACATGATCCGAAGCAAGACCTCCTAACCCCAGAGAGTCATCAACAAGATCCATCCTCGAACTTGAAGCAAGAACTCCTAGCCTCAGAGAATCATCAACGAGATCCATCCTAGAGCTTGAAGCAAGAATTTCCTCCATCGATCTTGAATTCCTATTCCCTTTTGGACCAGTTGATCCCATTACAGAGATATCATCATCATCGATTGATCTAGGGCCAGAGATATATCCATCATCATCATCGTTGGATTGATCATCCAAGGCCTTTGAACTCGAATTCGAAGCTCCTAATCCAATGTTCAGAAGCTTGATTCCTCTGATCTTCTTCTTCCTCACCATTAGGATCTCAGCGGGGGAGCAGGTTAGCAGAGGAATCGCCTGTTAACTTGCGCCATGTAACCGCCCAACTAAGTAAGATGACAACATTTTCCTTTTTTTCTCCGCATCTGCTTTGTTTCCACTACTTCAGCATATCATCGAACACCTTATCTGCATCTTTCAGTGCCAATCTAAAACTTCCCCTACTGCACCAAAGATCATAAGTTGGTGAATTTCTTCACATTTTAACCAAATTATTCAGCATCCCATAATAAAAAAATGAAAACCTAGCACCTTTGAATGAAAGTCAATCGAAACAACCACAAAAACCTAATTTCACACAACGAAGAACAGCAAGTTACCAAAGAAACCAAAATAATCTGTTTCATAAATGAAAGAAAAAGGCATAATTCGCCTATTACTACCACTTACATCTTTCTGCAAGTAGAAACCATCCAAGATCATGGCTTAAGAGAAAAGATGAAAAAAATTAAGAAGAACAGAAAAAAATTAGATTTCCCCCTTCCTCTTTTCTCTTTGAGCGTTGAATTAGGAATTTCAAATGAATTTGAGAGGTAAAACCCCATTTAGCTAGTCGCAGAGGAAGAGGAGGGCGTCGATGGCGTCGTCATAGGCAGCGGGGAGGCGGTTCTCGGGGGCGAGACGG
>BQKN01064965.1:120305-131399 GCA_022839385.1 Asparagus kiusianus | reverse complement strand
GTGGAGGTGGAGGTGGATGGGGATGAGGGGGATTTGGGGGTTTGTAGAGAAAGAGAGATTTGGGGGGTTTGTTGAGAGAGAGAGAGGGGGTTTGGCCTATTTGAGGGTTTTAGATGGAGCGGGAAGAAAAACAGAGGCGGAGAAATGAAAAATAGGCGGGGAAATAAAAAAAAAGAGAGGGAGGCGTTAAATTATTTTAGGCAACCTAGACGGAATTTTCCGTCTAGGTTGAGTATTCATTTAAAAAAAATAAAAACCGTCTAGATTGGCAATCTAGACGGAAATTTCTGTCTAGATTGATTCAACCTAGATGGAACAAACTAGACGGAATTTTTTTCGTCTAGTTTGCCTCAAACTAGACGGAAATTTTTTTTGTCTAGTTTGTTCATTTTTCTACTAGTGTACCTTCAAGCCGTACATCACAAATGCCCTCAGTTGTGCACAAAGGTATTGTCAACTGCATTCTCATGCTAACCATTTCCTCACCGGGGCATATTGTGCACGAATGCATTTGAATTCTTCGTCAAAACTCATTAGTGTTAATTTCCTACGCTCGCAGATCCTTTAAGTGTGGCTGCACATTCTCTTTCTGTCTCTGGTATCATCTAACCTTTATTATCATTGGCTACCTTAAGAACTACCAAATGTTTTCCTTTCCTCTGTTTGTATCACATCTTCGGGGGCCTGTATGTTTGAACTAAATAAAATATCTAAAGTTGTAATAGAGGAGGGGGGGGGGGGGCTTCACAGACACTGAAGATGTCTATATAAGAGTAGAGAATAACAACACTGAATGAACACACTGAAGACAAAAAGAACAGCACACAAGAATTTAACGTGGTTCGGTCAGTATGACCTACGTCCATGGGCGAGAACAATAGAGAACTTCACTAATCATAAAAGAGAAGATTACAAAGGGAGATCACTATCTGAGAATCACACAAAGAAAGAGATTAACTCATTCTAGCTCTCTCATTTTCTCTCTTCTCTCTAACTCTTCTGTCTGTCTGTCTGATTATTCTCCCTTCATCACTCCTCCTTTTATAACCTCTCAAATCTAATAAATAAATTAAAAATAGTTGGTGTAATAGTGTAGAGAGGTAGGTGATTGATGTAATAGTATAGGGAGATAGGTGATCATATACAAAGTCAAATAACAGCAAATCTCTACCTTGACTTTGAATATAAATATCTTCTATTTACTCTTACTGTCTCACCAGAAGCTCCTTACGGGCTTAACCCCCGCTTTGTTGAGCTCTAAGCAATTCGAGACAATACTCGAATTTGCGTGAAGTTACAAGTTTCATCATCATATCTGCTAGATTCTCTGCAGTCCTAATCTTTTTAATTTTGATGACTTTTATTTTTCTGATAAAATAATACCTAGCATTTATATGTTTAGTTCTTTCATGATACATTTGATACTTCGTCAAATGTATAGCACTTTGGCTGTCACAAAACACCATAGTAATACATTGATGTAAGGCGAGATCTTCAACCAAACCTCTCAACCAAATAGCTTCTTTTACTGCTTCTATCACTGCATATACTCTGCCTCTGTGGTAGACAAAGCAATTGTCGACTGTAGAGTGACCTTTTAATTAATAGAACTACTTGAAAGAGTGAATATATAACCCGTCAGATATCGTCTCTTATCCAAATCGTCCGTATAATCTGAATCGAATAGCCAAGTATTCTACAATCTGAGTTTGTGTTCCTGCCAAAATATAAACTAATATTAGCAGATCTTCTCAAATATCTAAATACTCATTTCACAGCCTAGCAATGGACCTTTTCAAGCTTATCCATATACCGACTCACGACACTGACTACATGTGAAATATCTAGACGGGTGTAGACCATAGCATACATAATGCTTCCAACTGCACTAGCATAAGGAATACAAGACATTTACTGCTCCTCCTCTTCAGTCTAAGGTGACAAATCTGCTAAAAAATGAGCAGCAAGCGGAGTTTTCATAGGCTTAGCATCAAGCATGCCAAATCTCTCCAACACCTTCTTGATGTATTTCTCCTAAGATGGGATTAAACTTCTTTCTTGCCTGTTTCTGTGAATCTTCATCCCTAAAATTTTCTTTGTTGCTCCCAAGTCCTTCATCTCAAACTTATGTTTTGAGTTGAGATTCCAACTCATTGATTTCTAACATATCTTTAGCTGCAATTAACATGTCATCAATATACAAAAAAAAATACACAAAAGAACCATCATTGAGCATTTTATGATAAACACAACTATCATATTTACTCCTAGAGTGACCATGCTCAAACATAAAAGTATCAAATCTCAAATACAATTTTCTTAGAGAATGTTTCATTCCATAAAAAGATTTCTTCAACCTGCACACATGATCTTCTTTTCCTTCAACAATGATCCCCTCTGACTGATGCATAATGATCTGCTCCTCAAGCTTTCCATGTAGAAAAGTCGTCTTCACATTAAGTTGCTCAAGCTCTAAATTAATATTAGCAACCATGACAAGCAACATGCGGATTGAGGTGTATTTTACAACTGGAGAAAATATTTCATTGAACTTTACACCTTCTGTCTGACTGTAGCCTTTAGCTTCCAACTGTGCCTTGTACCTTACAGAATCTGTATTCGGAACTCCTTTCTTCTTGAAGACCCATTTACAGCCAATAATTTTATATCCATTTGGTAGCTTCACTAACTCTCATGTCTGGTTCTTGTGAAGAGACTCCATCTCATCAGTCATGGCAACAGTCCAATTTGCAGCCTCATTGCCACTAATAGCCTCCTTATAAGTAGAAGGCTCTGGAATCTCAATCGACTCTGCTATACTCAAAGCATAAGCAAGCATGTCTGCATAACATTGAGGAGGTCGAATTTTCCTTTTTCTTCTCCCGGTGGCAATATTATATTGTTGCTCTTGCGGTGTATCAGCATCTGAAGTTGAACCTTCCACAGTATCAAATTGTTCAACGTGAGCGCCCTCAAGCACTCACTTTGAAGCTGAGCTCTCTAGCTCCACCTGCTTGCTAGACTCCTTTTCAGTACCTATGGTATCAATAACAAAATCCTTTCTCGGGTGAAGTATGTATTTCTTATCAAAAGTAACATCCATACTAATAATAAACTTAGGTGATTTGGGATCGGAATACCATAATATATACCCCTTTATCCTAGTAGCATATAATAGAAAGATAATTTTCTTAGCTTTGGGTTCAAGCTTACCATCATTAACATGAAAATAATCAGAGCAACCAAATATTCTTAAATGAGAGTAATTAGCAGGGGCATCAGACCATACATTTTTTGGTGTCTTAAAGTTAATTATTGTAGAAGGAGATCTGTTTATCAAATAGAAAGCTGTATTGACTACATCGGCCCAAAATTCTTTTGACAAACCAACATTAGAGAGCATGCATGCACCGAACTCTCTCTAAAAATGTTCTTTTCATTCTTTCTGCAACTTCATTTTGCTGTGGTGTATGTCGAACTGTATGGTGACATACAATACTTTCATTCTTGCAGAACTGGTCAAACTCTGTAGAATAAAACTCCTCCTATTGTCGGTTCTGAGACGCTTCACTTTCTTTCTTGTTTGCTTCTCAATCATAACCTTTCATTGCTTGAAGGTTGCAAACACATCACTCTTATGCTTCAAAGGGTACACCCAATTTTTTTCTGGAATAATCATCAATCAATGTTAGTAGAAATTGAGCTCTACCTTTCGATGGAACCCGAGAGGGACCCCAAATATCTAAATGGATATAATATAAAGTACCATTGGTTCTGTGGACACTGGTTCTAAATGAGACTCTGTAGTGATTGCTAAAAATATAATGCTCACAAAAAACTAGCTTACTAGTTTTTTGACGACAAAGTAGAACTCGTTTGCTCAATATATCTAGTCCTCTCTCACTCATATGCCCTAACCACATATGCCACAAACGTGTGGTGTCAGAATCTGAATCCTCTATGGATGACACTACTACGGCACCTGTCACTATACTACCTTTAAGGATATAGAGGATATTTACCTTCTTTCCTTTCATCACAATAAGAGAGCCTTTACTAACTCTCAAAACTCTACTTTCAGCCAAAAACTTAAAACAATTTGAGTCAATGGTGCCTAAAGAAATGAGGTTCTTCTTTAACTCTGGTATATGTCGGACATTACTCAATATTCTAACAATACCATGTGTGTAAGGCATAGATTATGGTAGTTGAAAAGGTGGTGTCTTCTCTTGGGGCAAAAACAAACCCGATACTAAAAAGGAAGAATTTTATATTCTATTTTTAGTTACAAAGGAAGCTCCAAGTGGGATCTCCACTTCGAGAATCCGGACAAGTGAAACTAAGAGTGGGATCTCAATTTCGAGAATCGAATAGATTAAGATAACCCTAACTTCTATAGGATTGGTTACCTAATCTGAAAATGAAATTCCAACTTTAGTCCTAAATTATATAGGTTGGACCGAAGGGGAAAGATTGAAAGCCTTTCGTTTATCGAAAGGAAAATATGATTCTGGCCTTAACTGTTTACAGGTTTGACCAAGTAGGGGGTTTAAGACAATCCTAACTTTTATAGGTTTGATCGTTCAATTTAAAAATGGACCTCTCGTTCATGGAAGGAATCGAGAGGGGATTTTGGTGTTGGCGCTAACTATAGGAAGGTTTGATCAAGTGGGAGGTTTGAGATGATCCTAACTGTAGAAAGGTTTGATCGCTCAATTTAAAAGCGGATCTCTAGTTCATGAAGGAATCGAAAGGGAATTTTGGTCGTGGTCCTAAGTATAGGAAGGTTTGACCAAGTGAACAGTGGGAGTGGGAGTACAAATTACAGTGGGAGTGTTGATTCGTACAAATCACTCAAAGGGCGTTCCTAGTATTAAGTGATAAATACTTAATACGGAGGGGTTTGAAAATTGTTAATAATTAGGAGATTAAAATTCTGAGTACTATGTCCAGACTCTAACAATAAGAGTGTTGAGTGCATAGACGTAGTAGGAGTTTGAGTGGGAGTTTTTTAGTCATCACCTTCTTATAGTGACTGGGTTATCCCTTAGAATACACTATATAGAGTTCTTTCGAGAACTTCCCGTTACATGAATCATCCACCCCTAGCTTTTTGCAAAACAAGGTCTAATATTGAACTCAGTTGCGTGATCGGGTTATCCTTAAGAATATTGTGTATAAAATTCTCTAGGAACTTCCTGTCAAAGGCAGGAAATAGTTTAGACTAATATACCTGTTATAGTATGTAGGGAGCAGTTTAACCTCATGCATCTGTTGGAGGATTGAGAAGCAGTTTATACTCATATACTCTTCGGAGTGTCAGAAGGAGTAGTTTATACTCTTATATTTGTCGGAGTCTTCATTCGGCTTAATTTAGCGTTATAACGCCACCTTCAACCAAGGTTTGGATGCTATTTTTGAGAGCGAAGCAAGCCTTGGTGGGATGAAGGATCTTCCTCTGGTACGCATAATACTTTGGATCCGAAGTGTTATTAGCTTCCTCCTGATTCGTGATAGGTGGTAGCTTGATCTTATTGTTTTTAAGGAGGGACTCGAAAATGGCTGGAACGCCTTCGTCCTTAAAGAAGTACTCATTTTAGAGTCTCGGATCCGAAGTCCTTTCTTGTTTTCGGGATTGCTGTTGTGACGTCTGATTAGCATCAATAGTAGATGCATGGGCCTTCCCTTTACCACGGGAGACGAAACTTGAATTTGGAGGGTTAGCCATCGGTTGGCTTCTCTCGACTTTCTTCCTTCTGAGGAAGCGTTCGGACTGCTCTCCGCGCACTTTCAACTCTTTCCAGGTGTTGGACGGTGCTACTCTCATAACTTCCAAAACCTCCAAAGAGAGGTTGTTATGACAGGTTTGGAGGATGAAGTCCTCTGTGATCAGATCTCAGTAGTTCATTGCCTTATTTCGGAAGTGCTTGATGAAGTCGTCGACCTTCTCATCGTCGACCATCTCGTCGTTGACCATCTCGTCGTCTTCCTATTTCTCATCGAAGAGTGTCCTGATTAACACCTCGGCGTCATCATTAAAAAAGTGAGCGAGGAACAGGTTCTTCAGATCATCCCAGTAGTTGATGCTCCCCGACTTGAGACAACGGTACCAATCGAAGGCAGTCCTATGAAGAGTTCCAACGAATGACCAAACCATCAAAGGTTCATTATCAGAGATCACTCCCAAGTGATATTTGAAGTAGATCAGATGCTGAGTGGGTGAGCCTTTCCCGTCAAACGACGTGAAGTTAATCATGTTGAACTTCGCCGGATACAGGATCGACTCCCACTCTCTTGGGTAAGGACATGGAATATCGGTCTTCTTCACCTCTCGAGTAGACATCAGAGCTTTGATTTTGCTCTCAGGGTCTTTCATCTTCTCATCCTCATCTATATCATGCATTGGACGATTTCTAAGAAGAGCGACGCGGCCACTCCCGGCATCGTAATCTTCGGTAGGACCACCCCAACATTGTTATCTTTAGTAGGGCCACCCCCAGCATTTTGATCAACGGGAGGGTTATCTGCATCAAGGTGTTCATCAATATCTGAATCGTCACCTACCCGGTAGGCATTGTTGTGACGACTAGATTCACTAATTTGATTAGACAAAGCCCGAATTTGTTGGTCATGTTCTTCCCTCATCTGCAGTATAGCCATTTCGATTTTGAACTTGAAGTTCTCTTTTTGCTTAGCCAAAGCATCCTCGATGATTTTGGCCATTTGCTCGGTGTTGATCATAAATATCTCGCAGGATTGTCCTAGGCTGGATACTGTATCGTCAGAAGCGACTACACAGTTAGCATCTGATGCTTTATCATCCGAGGATAATCTTCTATTCATCCTCTGATAGTCCCTACGCCTAGTAGTTCCTGCGCGTAACAGAGTTATACGTTGGGATACATCTGAAAAATAACAGGGACTAAAACTCTGCGTTGACTTTCCTATATCGACCATATTGATAATGACTTCTGGGAATTCAACATCTTCCGTAGCTGATTTTTTTCTACGGAAACACTTTGGCTTGGACTTGGATGTTCTAGTAGATATCTTTTCTAATACCGAGACCCTCTGTGGAGCGGTCTTGGGGCAGCTACAAGCTGATAATACTGCCTTGATTATTTTAGCATACGGACAATGAGAGTTTGCTTCTCGGTTACTCTTTTTCTGAGACTTGTTCGTCAACCCCCCGTCCGATAGTACAACTCATCGGTCTGATGACCGAAGCAATCTATCATGTGTTGGTATGACTCCCTAGGTATAATGTTGCTGTCAGACGAGCACGCTTTCCTCTGGGAATTCAACGCTTTGTTAGTGTCTTCAGGAGTCACATGTTTGAGGCTATGTTTTCGTGAGCGTAGGATCTTAACAAGCTCCTGGACTTTGACACGTAGTCTGAGGCGGTTGGTTATGGGAGTTTCTTCTTTACGAGAAGGCTCAGACTTGTTGTAAGGGTGAGTGCGACCCCCAGCTCGATGGGTTGCTCGGGGTTTAGTCACTGGACCCAAGCGCTCTTTGAACGAAACTTTACCTCGATCCTTGTGCAAAGGACCCAGACAATCCGCCATTGCTTTCTTACCTCTGGATGAGTTCACGCTATCGCGTGGCTTCACTGGATGTATCGGATCAAGCAACATAGGGGCGAAACTTGACAGAATTAGAAAAACGGGTGCAGAATGTCTCCTGTCTTGGTCCTGGTACGGGTTAGACTTGAGTGACCCGTGGCTGGGCGGGTCACCTGGGTGTCCCCCGCATTTTTTATCTTTTCGGCTGCTGTCTTGGACTTTGCCTTTCATACTTTGTGTAGTCTTTGTGGCTTCTTTTCCACTTCTTCATTCTGTAATTTTTTAGCATCTTGCATAAGGATTCTTGCATGCGCAAGCAATGTACGGCGTTTCTGAATTCACTCCTAAAGAGTCGAGTGGGTCCTTTTGATGCGGACCCATTCATTCTTTGTTGGTTCGGAGGAGGAGGAGTTGTTCATCCGTTGTTGTGGTGGTTGGTGCCTTTTGGACTTGAGATCCGTTTCGTAGCGAATCCCGTCAACTAGCTCCAAAGCCTTAGCAAGTTGGTGCACAAGTTGTTGGCGCTGCCTTTGGTGAGCTCCTTTTGATAAAGTGGGCGTGCCTCCAGCGGCTATCTCCTTGATTGAGGAGGAGTCCAGACCTGTAGATCTGGCCTCGTTAGAGGCAAGAGGGGCTTTGCAAGGCATGCTTACAGCAACAACGGGGGCATTGATCTTCTTACGCTTGTGAGAAATGGAGGATCTGGGGGAGGAGGACGACATATATTCCTCGAATTTGGTCTGGTCGAATTCGTACTCGACCTCTACGTTAACCAGGATCCGTATCCGAGGTTACAACACATCAGACTTCACAGAAAGGCTGTCGGCTCCCACTTTGGTCACCAGCGTGTTTGGGTGAAAAGTTGATTTCATTAATAAGTTCATTACCACTTCTAACGTTTACAATAAACTCAAGAAAATAGCCTTTTTATAAGACTTTTAATCAAAAATTACAACTTTCTCTCAAACTACACACAATAGATGTTTATCGCCTATTGCTTGTGCGAGATTGTTGCCTATGCCAGAGTTTATCCGTGGATTGCTGCGGATCAGATCCGGTTATCAGAAAATTAACGAAGCTCCTACTTCACCAAGGAAGTATTCGCTTGAAGTACTAAAATCGACCAAGCGAAATTAGTAACTCTTCACGAGATTAAGACCAAGCCTAATCTATAGGAACGGACGGGAGGAAATACAAGTTCAGATCCTTCGAAAGCCTTCCTCTTTATGCTGAAGTTCGTCGGGATCTGACTTGCCTTCGCTGTAAATTCATGCTTCTTTGACTCCTCAATCAAGCAGCACCTCGCCCTATTGATAAGATTCCGCCCCTTCAGAATAGAGGTCCCGGGCTTGTATTTATAGCTTCGGTTGGGGGTTTCGGATAAGAATGATGGATTTGACCTTATACTCAGTTGACAACCGTGTAACCACGTTTGGAGATGATATCTAGGCAGTTGGAAAGCTCTGAAATAGAAGAAATCCTGTGAAAATAGCAAAAAACACGTTTTGGACGTTCTGGACAACTTTGGGCGCGGGATAGACCACGGTGATCCGCACGTGCGTGGGTCACCACGAGGTGACCCACGCGACCACGGGTCACCTCGAGGTGATCCGCGCGGCCGCGGGGCACCCCTAGGTGGCCCCCCCGGCCGCGGGGCACCAAGAGGTGACCCGTCCGCCACACAAGTTCCGAGCCTTGTTTGAGTTTTTTTGGTGTTTCCCGACATTCCCGGACTAGTACTTTCTGCCGATTTGCGTATTTGGTTATCTTGTTGACTTGTACACTTCGCTGATTGATGAGCGTGAGCTGACTGACGAGCGTGTTCGGTTACTTGGAGTTGACCGACGCGTGCGAGCTAACTGACGAGCGCGTTCGGTTACTTGGAGCTGAAGGACACGCGCGAGCTGACTGACGAGCGCGTTCGGTTACTTGGAGCTGACCGACGCGCGCGAGCTGACTGATGAGCGCGTTCGGTTACTTGGAACTAAAGGACACACGCGAGCTGACTAACGAGCGCGTTCGGTCACTTGGAGCTGACCGACGCGCGCGAGCTGACTGACGAGCGTGTTCGATCACTTGGAGCTGACCGACGTGCGCAAGCTGACTGACGAGCGCGTTCGGTCACTTGGGGCTGACCGACGAGTTCGGTCACTTGGAGCTGACCGATAAGCGCGGACCACTCAGATAATCCTTCTTGACTCGGATGATGATGTTCATCGTCTTCTCTTCGTCTCGGGCTGCGTGCGGACATCTACAGGCATTTTTAGACGCCTACAAAAACCACATCCGATTAATAAGGGAACCATCTTGAAAATAGTTTTGAGTGCAATCAATCACGCCCGCTTATAATTTGGTGAAATTTTAATTCAAATTCCTCAAACACTCTTCAAAACATACGTGGATGAGGAGAAGTCAATAGCTATATATCATGTAACGTGCTTGACGCGTGTGTTTAAGGGAAATTCCGTGATTTTAATTGGCATTTCACCAAAAAATAGGTAAAGGCAGTTGTTACTAGAACTTCCTTTAGAGATGGTTTCTATGTTAATTGTTGTTTAAAGGTGTTTTCATATGGTCACTGTGTCTCACGGTTGGTTTCTGTATTAGTTTTCAATCTCATTCCAATTTTTTGTATTAGTTTTCAATCTTATTTCAAATTTTTTTTTGTAATGAAGACATTGAGAATTAAATCCAAGACTGTGAGAGTCATAATGAAACCTCGCAAGCATTTGAGTCACCCACGATGCTCAATCACATTTCAATTTAAAGCAAACATGCATATTGCTAGATATATTAGTCTAAATAATTAACTCCAAAAGTTACCATAGTTTAGCGATTAAGATGATGATTGCTGAATTCTTAAAAGAAAGAAGTAAGGATACAATTTTTTTTCAAGTCGCAAAAAATAATTGAAAATCCAGAGACTGGGTATGGATCATGAAAGAGAAAAGCACTTTCGTTGTTGGAAACATGAATTCCTCGTTTAAATCTGCATTACATTCGGGTACATGTTACCTAGTTGCTATCAATTTAAACAACTAAATGCTTCGATCAGCAGTGAATTAAGGTATCACATACTATCACATCACATAAATTTCGAATTGAAATGCGATTGAAAAATTTCGAATTGAAATGCGATTGAAAATTTGTGGTGTCAAAGTCTAAAATATATTTATTTTAGGGTATCAAAGTGAAAACTGAGTAGACTTTGGCCAGATCCGTGACCAAAGTCGGTTCGTGATCGTGGATTTCCCAGACCCTTTGTACCTGCAGTGGTAAACGCCTTCATCTGTTGCATTTGATCTTCTTCAGATGTATTTGATACAAAAATCTAAGCTACCAATTGATCCATCCAGAACTCGTGTCGTCTCGGATTGGTAATGCCAATTTGTATCGCTCCGGCCGTGGCGCTCCGCCGAGCTGAACCAAGACGCCACCGCTTACTTTGCGGTCTCCGTCCTCAAAATACTTTTCTTGTCTCTAATAATTTTGTTTCTCTTGATATATATATATATATATATATATATAT
>BQKN01064965.1:15304-75305 GCA_022839385.1 Asparagus kiusianus | reverse complement strand
GGTGTAAACGTTGTTCGGGTGAACGTAGAAAACCCGGTTGTGATAGTGGAGATCTCCTCGAGGTGAGGAGCGGGGACGTAGGTCGTGGGGACCGAACCTCGTGAACATATCGTGTGTTTGTGTTTTGTTTGTCTCATATTTTCTTGTGCATAGTCTTATTGTTCTTATTGCTCATATTCATCTCTTGCAAGAACATATTATTCAACATTATTTTAAATTGGCCATAAATTGGAATTAGATTAGCATAAGACCCTAATCACCCCCCCCTCTAGGGTCTAACACATATGACTGGATGAGTATCATTATCGAATGGGAGGGTGAGAAGAATGTTAGTTATTTATAATTTATTATATTACCACTGCATATACTGAACAATACTTTATTTTGATGGAAAAATATTTGATGACATTGGAGAATCGCCAAGCAAAGCTATACGATCACTTTCTTGGAGCTATTCCCTATACTCGAATCGAGCATAAGTATTTTAATGAGAACTCAGTATGATCGAATTATTAAAACTTAACTCATGTGACTAGTTTCACACATTGCTTGAATTAATTTAGAATTTAATTTATCACATGATGTCTTGAGTGTGCCTCCAACCCTTATTGCTAGAAGATCTTATACACCACCCGAGGGTACAATAAGGATAAAAAGGTAGAGAATGTTAATATCATGCATGTAAGTATAACCTTAATTTCACATTTGTACATAATTATTTCTCATTAGAATTACTAATTTCTTTTTTTATTGGTATATGTTATTCAGGTGGTGTTGGAAGCTTCGTAAGACTTTGTCTTGTCCCAAGACCTCTAGTCTCAAGGTACAAAGGACACTCCTATAGATCCTAACTGCATGACTAGAGATCAAGCAATGGAAGGAAGTTATTAAAGAAGCTTACTATTCTAAACTAAACAAGAAAAGGAGGGTGTCCTTATCAAGTGCTAGAGTAAGGGCATTCTCCACCAATAGGACATGCTAGATTTAGGGCATTCTCCACAAATACGATGTGCTAGAGTTAGGGCATTCTCCATCAATAGGACTAAGGCTAGCGACTCATCCATGAGCTCGAAGAAACCATGCGAGATATCATATGTCGTGGGTAAAATCAGACAGTGTTTATTGCACCATCTTGAACCCTCCATGGATTTCCAGTTTCTTCCTACTATTACACGCGATTTAGGGGGAGCACCTGGGATGTTATGTAGCGTGTCATCGGTTCTGAGCCCTTAAAGAAGATTATTCTTGAGCCTATATATGTAGCTATCACTAAGTTGACATTTGCAGAGCATGGAGTTACTGGTGGTGGAGAGGTATATATGGCATAACATATATGTATTTATTGCAACTTTTTTGAAACATATTCTTACGCTGACTTATATTCTTCTCACGTTAAAGGAGGTACTCCCGTAGGGAATAGCAATACGATACATCATTCTAATGTAGACATCGCAAATAATCGGGACGACGACAACAAAAACAACAACGACGAGGAGTGAGTGAGACTTGTTCTTATATTTATGTACTTTTAGATTTTGTTAAGACATGTTATGACTTTTGAATTTTATCTATATGTATTATATTTGTGATTTTATAGCTTAGTGGATGAATATTATTGGATGAGTTTTATTCAATAATGTGGATTGGTGGATGATTATAGATGAGTATTTTGAATGTAAATATGTGTATTATGGCTGATTATTTGATATATATTATTAAATATTGTACTTGGATTGATGTGGGTACAAGTTATATGCGCATTCCCATATGAGGGGAGCTACTAGAAACAAAAAACATTTTTATGGGCATATGTACATTGACGATAGGCATACCCGGCGCTAATGTTTATAAAATTGGAGACGAGTACGTTCCTCACCAATGTGTATTGGCGACGGACTTACCCATCACCAATGTTATAAACATTAACGATGGGTACACCCATCGCTAATGCTTATTGGTGATGAGAATATTCCATCACCAATGACTATTAGCGATGAAATTACGCCTATTGCCAATGATCATTGGTGAAGGATGGGAGTTGTCACCAAAAAATCCCTTTGCCAATAGTCATTCGTTGCAAATGCACATTAGCGACGGGTTCTCCCATCATCAATGAATATTGGTGATAGATTTACTAGCGACGAACCAAAATCCATCACCAATGTTTATTGGTGATGGATTTCCACATCGCCAATACCCTATTTTTTTTACTAGTGTGTATTATCCCTTTAACTTCCCTTACTATTTGTTACCCTCCATTTTCCAATTTACACTTACCTTCCTTTCCCCTATTAAACTCTCAAACATAGTGTAATTCAAGTACTCAAGAGTTCCCCAGTGATAGAGAATCTAAATAGGTTCCTCCTAGCTCATTATCTGATTGTTGCAAAATTGTGAGATTTTGGTTTCAAGCTGAATAAGGATTCATTTCAATCAAGTGAATTTCATCTCATTGAATGGAAGGCCTATTTTTCTCTCATGTGCTTGTCTCTCCCTTTGTTTTTTCCATACGTTCGGAAGTCTTTGCTTGAGAATTTAGAAATTAGAAGATTGAATCTGGTTTTAGAGTTGATTAATAGTTCTTCAAAGGTAACCATAGAGAAATATGCCTGCGTTCTGATAAAAATGAGAGATTAGGAGTTTTATAGAACTATTTGCTTAGGTACCCTACCATATTTTGGAGAGTTATCATATCAAGAATCTTCCAAACCAAATGAAGAAGTTGATTTGGTTGTAGATATATTTGAAATTGGATTCAAGAGATTTTATATCCCAACCAAAGAAAATCAATTGGGATTGCAATTTGTTAAACTTGAATTGGAGGAAAACATGGATGGAATTGAACTTCCTTTAAACTAATAATGATAATTTTCAAATTTGGAAATTCAGGAGAAGATATCGAATCAGTGGGAGAGTTTGTTATGAGAATTGATGTGATTATGTTCACAAAAATATTCTTGAAGCAAGATATATGAAGGCACTGGTACAATAACTCCTGCCGACTATCTTGTTTGCCTTTACTAGCATGTTCCTTTAATCTTGTATTTGCTTGTGATATTGGTAAAGAGTCAAAACAACTCTATACTAGATAAGATACATGAGGACTTATATGAATTTAGTAACAATCTTCTTGATGAGAGCATGTAAGTAAGAAAAGCGGAGCCGTATCAATATCTCACAGGAACTAAAATCAAAGAGGACAAGAGAATTGTGACTACCAAAAATGGTCATTGTAGCTGCTTTAGAAAGTAACTTCTTGTGAGCATTAGAGATAATGACTGCAAATAGGATGATGTCAGTTTTGTTGTCTCTAAGAGGTGGTTGGATTCTGCTTCGTAAAAGCTGGTACTAAGGGAAACAATTGGAAGATTAAGCATTAAAAAACATAGAGGTAATGGTTATTGAGAAACGAGAGTTCTTCTTTTGGCTTTCAAGGCCATAGAAGGTACCATATTCAAAAAGTCCAGGAGTGACTAGTCCTCAAAACTAACATATGGTCTATCTCTGAATTTTGATCAAGTTAATAGAGCATTACCTTGGAGCAACCTTCAGCTACTGCACTAACTTATGTAGTGTTTGATGCATGTGGTTTTTTCTACTAAAGGGCTATGATTTTAATATATATGAGGGTGTTCAGCTATGGATCACTAAGGTTTTTATAAATGAACAAGGTGAGTTCTCCGCATTGATGAAAAAGAGACGAGAAGAATAATATAAGGAGTTAATTTGGAAGTGTTTCTTACAACTTAAGCCTACATACTTTAAGTATGTTGAACATAATGGATGATCTTCCAAATATTTTACTAGAATTTTGGCACAAGATGAGAGCTTTTTTGCTCATATGCAGGAGGGGCCGAACAACTATATATGACAACGTCTTGAAACTTTGTCAACTTTCAATAGAAGGGAAAGAGTTGCATTTGATGATGTCTTAATTCTTGAGGAGTAAAGAGTTTCTAAGGACTCTCATTTTGTTCAATAGGTCTATAACTTACCAGAACATCTGAATCATCCTCTTGATCATCTTATATTCCTCCAAGTACTAGAGTTTCTTAGCTCCACAATTAGGGAGCTACTCGACACAGCATCTGAAATATCCAGGTTTTGGGTGCACTCAGAAAATTTAACTACATTTAGTGTATTAATAGCTTGCAAAAGTGTGGATAGAACCTCTATTGAAGTAGAAAGTTTGACTCGACTTAGATTTTGTAAAGTCTCTTTGCTTCATTGCCTAGAAGATGCAGAAGGAGCTTCCACCATAACTATGGGGAACTGGAGCACCTTGAAAATGTTAGAACATGTTTGTTAGGCATCTATGTCTGCTAACGGGGTGACATCCAACAATTTTGAGTCGAGAGCTATGGGGCACATGGAGAAGCCACTTTGTTCATTCTTTCTTTAGTATGATTTTGGTTGGATAAATGAAGCACTGATATTGATAAGAGGAGATTTCCGAGGCTCTCCGATCTCTAATTTACCTGAAGAACTACGACTAAAAGGTTTTCCTCTCACCAAGTTTCCCAGTTGGATAGTTGCAATTGAATTACTTTATTTTGAGTAACTTATTTCTTTGGATGCTAAAAAAACAGTCATCTCGCATCTCTTCTGCAACTGCCAAATGTTGTATGATTTTAGTTCCTTTGAGATCTCCAATATAGAAAACGTCTTTTCTCTTTTCTCTATACCCATCCTTGCATCGTGAAAAATTGTTATTGGGGATTATAATTCTTATCAGATATCTTATCTAGCCTATTAATTAATTAGAGTTTTGATTCTTTTACCAATTCATGAGCAAGTAGAAGATTACGGGAATATGTTAGGCCTAGGAGGTTTCCATTTGATTCCTATAATGTCGGTAAATGGTAGACTTTTTCTCCATGAAATAACTCAAAAGAATAAGGACATGAAAGGCTGAAAATTGAATGATGAGCTTGAGGCAGGATGAAGAATTAATGCTCACTTCAATATTTTCTAAGTTTGAGTTATTACCCTTCTTTAAATGATTTCCTTCATCATATGTGATGGAAGTCATGTTCTTGTTGGTTCTTATTTGCTGAATAACTTGCATGGAAAACTTAAGTCATTAGGTATGTTGATACATGTCAAAGATGATTACAGGTGCATATTCCACTTACTTGAAAACCTGAGAATCTGTTTTAGATTTTTGTTAAGTGATAACTAATAAATGATTAGATGCACATATGAATAACCAAGAAGGCGTCTAATACCCATGTTATATGCAAGATGATAAGGCGTCTAATACCCATGTTATATGCAAGATGATAGAACTAGTACAAATAGGGGCAGCCCCAACGGTTCAAACCGTTGGGGCAGATAGTGTACCCAACGGTTGTAACCGTTGGGGCAAAAAAAAATCCGTTGGGGCAAACTGCGTTGGGGCAAAGTTAGCCCCAACGGTTGTTTTATCAGCACCAACGGGTACAACCGTTGGTGCTGATTATTTTTTAATTATAATTTTAAAAATATAAAAAACCAAGCACCAACGGTTACAACCGTTGGTGCAAATAACAGCACCAACACTTTAAACCGTTGGTGCTTCTATTTGCACCAATGGTTGAAACCGTTGGTGCTGCTATTTGCACCAACAGTTTTAACCGTTGGTACGAAAACGTGCACAGCTCTAAAAGATCCCTAGGCATAAAAATATACAGGTATTTCCCTCAGATATTCACCAACAATGAGGAGATTATACTATAGATTTTGAGCTAAGGAAATTGTTAAAATATGTTTCCTCAGATGCGAAATTTGTTGCATCAAGGCAGTGGACCACATCTGAAGATTAAACATCAACAAATTTCTATTAGATCTCAAAATAGTATACACAAATATTATGTCCAAAGAGCATTCACAGCCAAACTACACAAATTTATACCATACTTTCATAGTGTTTACATCACTTGCAATTTCATAGTGTTAATATCACTTGCAAAATTGTCTACAACTATAAATTAATGTAAGCTAATCTTGACCATCATGTAGGTTATCTTCTACTCCCACTTGAATAATTTCCTACAAAACACAGAGAATATGTTAATTTACAATTAAAACAAGAAACTTATTTGGAACTCACTTGCAAATGTCGTGGAAGAAGGTTACTCAGCTAGCTTTAGAAGATGAAATATCCAGATCTAAGCCAACAGCAGCAGCTGTACGCAGCAACGATTCAAACATCTCTTTTGTTGGAGAAGGATGACGCCTGATTCCACATCAAAAGTAAACAACAACATACACGAACATAAACTAATCTAATTTTAGCTTGTCAAATAGAAGCTACTACTATCTTATCTAGGTTGGTTCATTCGCCAAGACAAGCATTACCAAAAAGATATCCAGGGCATACCTCAATAAGGAGGACGAAGGAAAGTGTTTTAAGATCTTTTCTGCAACAGAAATATTAGCAGCAAGCATAAACTCCTAAATCATTTGATTTGCCTCCCGGATCTGGTACATTCCTGCCAATAAATGAATAGTTAACCTCAATCCTGAATTCTCTACTATAAATTAAAACCTTCTATAAATTCAACTACTAACTAATATGTTGGGCGCAGAGTCACGCCCACCGCCGCGGAAGCGATATCACCTGAGGGTAAGCCCTGGCTTTTGTTGTCACAAAAGCACAAGTCAACCTTTATATTCTTGTTTCTCAAAGGAAACTAGAATAGATAGTAAAATTCTTATTTTTCAAAGGAAACAAGAATCGAAAGTGATATATTTCATCAAAGTGAATTATACACTCTTCCTCTAATCAGCTCTAAGACCGAATATTGAGGGAACCTACAAGCAATAGCCAACAACAAGAAAACAATAAATATACGAGATTTACGTGGTTCGGCAAAATTGCCTACGTCCACGGGAGGGGTGAGAGGAGATTCCACTATAAGGAGAATACCGACGACTTGTACAATCCACAAGCTCGTCTCAAAGAAAAAAGATCTAATTTTTACCCAAAAGAATTAACCTCTCTTTTGTAGAATCCTCTCTCTTTTTCTCTCAAAACAGCCGCCTAAAAATCTTTTTCACCTCTCTGATTTTCCCTGCACAAAACAACCGAGTTTCTACGTTTTTATTTTCTGCAGCCGAGTAAACTTCCCCTTTCTTCAGAAAACCTAGGAACCACGTTCGTTCCTATTTATACTCAAAGAACAAAACCGAAAGCAGGCCCAAAAGCAAAAAATCCGGCCTGCTTAAAGAAAAAACTACCGCTGGCTGTCTCAGCGCGGAAAAAAAACTTCACCCACGTGGGTGTGGACCCCACTCGTAATTCTCCACCTCGTACATCATTTGATAAACCTCAAATTATGGACGAACACCAGAAGAACACCACGAACACAAACCAAACCAAACTAAACCAAAACCAGCTACGCCACTTTACCGCGGCTACCTACGTACCCTCCACCGGGATCAAGCTAACCGTAGTTCAAGATTTTGTTCTCCATCATAGTCTCCACCTCACCCCATCACCACCCCGAAGGGCCATGCCCTCTTGGGCAAATCAACAAGGGCTGATATGAAGCAAGTCCAAGCAATGCTTAAACTTGCTACCTGTGACCACCTTGGTTAACATGTTTGCAGGATTCTCATTCGTGTGCACCTTTATGAGAGAAATATCACCTTCCTCTATGACATCCCGCATAAAATGATACTTGACATCGATATGCTTAGTACGAGCATGATGAACTTGATTCTTCGCTAAGTGAATCGCACTCTGACTATCGCACCATAAGTTCACATTTTCCTACTCAATTCCCAAATCGTCTAGAAGACCCCACAACCACAATGCTTCCTTCACTCCCTCCGCCATGGCCATATACTCGGCCTCTGTAGAAGAAAGTGCCACTGTAGCCTGCAACATCGATCGGCAACTAACTGGAGCTCCATGTATCTTGAATACATAACCAGTAGTAGATCGCCATCTATCTAGATCGCCCGCATAATCAGAGTCAACAAACCCAACAATCTGACATGTATCTCCACCAAAACACAGACCCGTATCCGCGGTACCTTTCAAGTACCTCAGGACCCATTTCACCGCTTTCCAGTGCGCCTTTCCTGGATTCGCCATGAACCTGCTGACCACACTAACCACCTGTGAAATATCTGGACGTGTACACACCATGGCGTACATCAAACTGCCAACTGCACTAGCATAAGGAACACGCTCCATGTGTGCCTTATCTTTCGCTGTAGTGGGAAATTGTTTACTTGAAAGCCTGAAGTGTGAAGCCAATGGAGTCGTCACCGACTTAGCACTTTGCATCCCGAACCTCACGATCACCCGCTCTATATAGCCCTTCTGACTCAAGAATAATCGCCGATTCGCCCGCTCTCTTCTAATCTCCATACCCAGTATTTTTTTAGCAGCGTCAATGTCCTTCATCTCGAACTCTTTATCAAGTTGAGATTTTAACCTATTGTAGACGATAAAAAACATATATATATATACCTCCGTGAGCTTGCGAGAAATCCGCCTGTAAAGGGAAGTCGCCCAAAGCCACGCGAATTCACCCTTTGTCACAACTCACCAGACCGAGTCTGCACTTGAATCCGCCAGCAAACCCTAAGGCCGCCAATATGGCCAGATGTCTACCACCCCACGTGCTGAGATGGGCTTTCCTACCTCTCTCGACCCGAAGGGAGAGGGCACAGTACTCCAGGACCGTCAAGCGGCCGCTCACAGTACGAAGGATTGGACAGGTGTCGAGTCAGCCTGGGCATTCATAAATGCAACTCACCTCGGCTGTCTGAGTCAAGAGACGAGTCTGCCAGTATTCGGCGAGCTGTCCAAACCCACTCGGGTGCCAGGGACATGCTTTCCCACCTCTCTCGACCTGAAGAGAGAAGACACGGTACTCCAGGCCCGCCGAATAACCGCCCCCAGTACAAAGTGAGCGGACAGGTGTCAAAGCAGCTTGCACATTCATAAATACAACTCACCTCAGTTGTCCAAGCAAAGGGAAAGAGCCGCCGGCGCTCGGTGATTGGTCAGATTCACTCGAGTATCCGACAGCCGTTGTCACACAGATGAGGAGGGGCCTTCCTACTCCTACGTAATGTGATTCAAAAGTACAGCTCTTCGAATGACCGCCGGTGGTACAGAGGGGCAGCAGGATACCTCTGAACAATGTATGGTCACATCCCAGAATTCAAGGGGCAGCCAAGCTGTCTCTCTCCCATTTAAGAACTTCTTCCAGCCACGGAGAAGGGGTTCAGCTTTTCTTCCGAATCACGAAGAAGAGATCCAATTGCCGTAGCTATCTAGCGACTTGCTCAAAGCTGAATCAGTTAACTGAACCGATTAGTTCTCGATTCTCAAAAGGGTCGACGACGAGCTCCTTGCATAATCCTTGCATTGCAGCACTATTTCTTAGTCCCAAGCCCCGATCGCTGACGAACTAGGAGATCCGAACTCTATCGACTCAAGCTTCTACTGCGTACTGAAGCTCTCCAGCGACCTCGGTCGAACCGTCCAAGGGAAGCAGACTCGGCACGAGCACCGAGCGAAGCATCCTGTAGCCACCTAAAATCCCCACATTAAACAAAGAGGGCATTCCCTCTGCTTCTGTCGTAAACATTTGATCATTAGTTTATAATAAGCTTTCTTATCAATACAAACGAAGTTCCCTATTTTCGGGAAATCAAATTTACACCCTACAGAAGATGGCGATCACAGTGGGAGAAGCTGTTTCTTCAAACGAAATGGTGGTGGCTTAGTTCGACGAAGTCGCTGTTGGGACGACTGTAGAGTCCCTAGAGATCGAGTTCGACCAAGCCAAGTACGAAGAGTACTTGTCTTCTTCCTCCTCCGGTGGCGATGCGTCCCGCAAGCGCCACAGAGTCGTACGCCGAGGCCGACCTCTAACAGCTAAAGCCTCCGCACCTGAGGGTCCCAACCGTGTCTCGTCAGGGGAACCCGCTCCTTAGAATCGATTAAGGCCGAACTACCAGATTGAAAGCAAGGGACAAAGATCTACCAGATGGGTCACCAAACGGCCCCCGCAGACATTTGTCCCGAAGGGAACACCGGTTCATCCCAGCACAGACTACGCTGCCACAGCCCACGCAGATGCTCTCTCCGTCGGAAGAGCTAGCCAACAGCGACGGCAGACGCTTGTCGGGCGGGAAGCCCAAACCTCCGCTTCACACAATGGCCCGAATTACCATACAGGCCCGAGAAGCGTTAGACGAGAGGGCAACTTGCCCGACATCGGGAGGCCCTCCAGATCAGGAGCACCAACCAAGAAGGACGGGGCCACCCGCTCAGGTGGACTTCGCTTCTCAGGTCACATCCCTGACGCGAATAAAGCACCCCAAGCGAGCGAGCCTCCCAAAATAGGCGAATCCCCGAAGGCTGGCGAGCCTCGCCATAACCCTTTGGTGGATAAACGCAAAGGCAAGGAAATAGGCGACACCTCGCAAGCCCGCTCGTTCAAACGAAGGGTTGAAACTCGCCTACGTGTTGGAATTTGCCCAAACACGAAGACTCGCCCGTCAAGGTGAGATCGCCTAACTCCAGCACCACAGCATTCCACCCAACGTGCACCAGAGAACACATCCAAAGATCTCTCGTGTACTCACCCAAGCGGTCCTTCCGATGCTGGGGGTTGTCACCAACCACCCGTAGAAGATCTCCGAGAATACTTAACTCGCAAACGCACCATACATGAGGCGAGTCCTCAGTGCCATTGCGAAAGGCTCATCCACACGGTACTCGCCGACTGCCGATGCATAGGAACGGCGAAGCCTTTGGTGTTTGAGAGACTTTCTCAACAACCTTCTCGACCGAGGAGACCCTCCCGTCGAAAGCGTCGTCACCAAAAAGGACGCGCTGCCGACGACCTAGAACTCCCGTCCACCACAATCAACATGATGGACAAGGGTAAGGGGGTGCTTTCCGACTCTCCGGACTCGGACTCCGTCCTGAGGCCTAACCCTCGGTTCGCCCGACCCCGACAAGATGGCATATACCAGCGTACCCGTAGTCGCAGAGGGACAAGCATCGGGTTCGATTACTCCGCCTTAGCCCCCCTCCTGCGGCGAAGACGAGGGTCACTCGGCGGCGGCCACGTCTCAGACCTCGCACTCAAGTCAGGACGCGATGGCACGGGTGCACATGACTCAACTCACCCATGACCAGACGGTCGCCCAGAAGCTCGAAGAACAACAGGCGATGATAGATTCCCTAAGGGAGATGATGGAACAACTTTTGAACAAGAAGAAGAAGAAGAAGAGAACCCAACATCCCTTACCCCGGCGGACAGGAGATAAAGAGTGGGTACCTCCTCACCGACCAGCGACTGAGACGGAAGACAATAGTAATCCACAATCCGATTACTCTTCCAAGACGTCACTGGGAACGTCGCATACAGGGGGTAGCACCCGTGACAAAAGGCTCGACGAGTTCCAAAACCAACTCAACGCACTCAAGCTTCAGAAGAACATGAACAAGCTGGGGGTGGTCCGACCCTACCCTGTCGAATGGGATATGGTCCCTTACCCAGTGAAGTTCAAGCCGATTAGCTTGGTGTAGTTTGACGGAAAGGGCTCACCCTCGCAACATATTTACTACTTCATGGCGCAGACCGGATTCCTCACGGGAAACGACGCCATTCTCACTCGGCTGTTCATAGGCACCCTCAAGGGGGTGGCCTTTGAATGGTTCCGCAAACTAGAACCCCACTCTATTAAGTCATGGGCCGATCTTGAAAGGCTCTTCCTTGCCTGCTTCTTTGACGACGACACCGAGGTGTCAATGGCCACCCTCCTCGCCGAAAAGCAACGAAAGTCGGAGTCAGTCAACGACTTCGTGAAGAGGTTCCGCAACCGATCTGTCCACTGTCGGGACCAAGTTTCCGAATCCACGCTAATCGAGATGTGTCGTAATAATCTCTTGATCCACATCCAATCCAAGGTGGGCGCGGTGGAAACTCTGACATGGAAAGAGCTTGTTCGTCAAGGCGAGCAAGTAGAAAACATGATCAAGAGGCTTGAGGCTGAAGAGCCGCAGCCCAAGAAAGGAGCTGCAGAACCTCTAGCGCCAAAGAATCCCCCTCGGTCCAAAGGAAAAGAGATTATGGCCGTGGACTCTGCCCCGGCGCCGAAGGCTGCTCAGAGGCCGAAGCCTAGACAATTTGAGCAACGCCCCCCGCGGCAATACGACTTCAAAGAGGATCAGGTAGTGGCGACGTTCGGCACTCTGCTCAAGAGTGGGCTAATTAAATTGCCAGAAGCCGCGAAATCGGAGGAGGTGGACAAAACCAGTGATCCGAGTTATTGCGCCTACCACAGATTCATGGGCCACCACACAACCAAGTGTTACGTCCTCAAGGATAAGCTCCAAGCCCTCTACGAAGCGGGGGTCCTAAAGAAGGAGAAAGTCCAAAAGCAGGTGACCACGAACATGGTCACCTTGAGCTTTGGAACAAATCTCCCAGAGGTCCAAGCTCCTGCGGGAATAATTCCTATTCCCAAGGCCGTCTTGAAGATCACCAACGATGGCCCTCACAACCAGCGTGAGAAAGGCTTAGCTCCGCAGGTTCTGCCGTCGGGGCAGGTGATGTGGGTCCATCCGGACCTCATCAACGACGAACAATAGACTACAAAGCCCTCGAAAGGGACTAAAGGAAAACATTGCAACTTTGTCTCTGCCATCCCGGATAGAGACAACGCAGCGATGGCCACCCTGACCGACTCCGAGGAGGACACCAACGTCTTCGCCACGAGAGCGGGGAAAGAATTCGCGAAGGAGTATCCCACGAGGGCGGAGAACCCGGCGGGACCTCCTATGAGGTCGGCCGCGATAGCCCCTCCCAATCTGGACGGACCAAGCTCGAGTCGCCAACCTTTCCGGTTCAACGTGCTCGCACAGCTGAAAAGCATCCCTGCGCGAATTACCATGTACGACCTCCTCCGGTTATCCAGGTCTACACGGGAGGCCCTGCAAGAGGCATTGGCCGACTCAGAGGCGTTCTCCACTCATTTCTCGAAGGAGACAGAGTCAGAACAGGAATGTGCGGTTTGTTGCAAAGTCTCCGAGAGACGGGTCCCGTGCATCACTTTCACTTCTGAGGACATGCTCATCAAGAGCACGTCTTATGATCGACCGTTATACTTCACGGGATACGTCGGGTCGGCGAAAGTCGACCGGATCCAAGTCGACCCGGGTTCCGCGTTGAGCATCGTACCCCTGAAGCTGATCAAGCATCTGGGGATACCGCTAAAGCGTCTGTCCTCGACCACCACAACCATTTTTGGCTTTAACGCCACAGGGACGCGGCCGCTGGGCAAAATCCGCCTGAAATGTCGAATAGGCGACATGAAGACGGAGGTGACCTACTACGTAATCGATGCCGAGCCTTCCTACAACGTGCTCTTAGGACGCCCGTGGATCCATGGAAACCGAATAGTCCCATCCACCCTTCACCAATGCCTAAAATATGTGGATGATTACGAGTGAGTAAAGACGGTAGTGGCTGACAAGCAGCCTTTTAAAGGCGTCGAAAACTACTTCACGGATTCTCTGCTGTATCAAGACCCCGACGAGCCACCAGCAGAGGAGCTGGAGAGTGGCAACGAGGCAGACAGCGAGCCTGAGTACGGCGACAGTCTAATCCTGAACGACTTCGAGTCAATTATAATCGGTTACGAGAGTCTTAATGTAACCAATGCTGTTTAGGCAGAGGAAATTATCATGAATGAGAAATCCGACTTTGCTTATTTGTCGTCTTGCTCCACATCCGAGGATGATGCGCCCAACGACCTATGGTCAGAACTCTACAGTGATCCTTCCCTGCACTTGCCAGTATGCTCGTCATACGTCGCCAAAGCACGGCTGATCAAGTTATCACAAGCTGTGTTCGTCGTGCCAGCCCGGAATAATTATCGAAGAGATATTATCTTCGGTCGAATTGATCATCCCCTGCGCACGCTATGGGACGAGTCTGAAGACGAAGACCCAGCGCCCCAGTTTTCGCAATACAGTCGAATCGCGAAACGCATGATGAGCGACATGGGGTATGACCTTACTCGTTTAGAAGGCCTGAATCACGGCTGAGGACGCAAGACGGTCATCCGATCCGCTTACGTACCCAAAAGGAAACCCTCAAATTACTTTAACAGGACCAGGAGAGGCTTAGGCTACTCCTCCTCCTCGTCGGATTTGTGTTTTTATGTCAATGAAGATTCCGACTATGCATGTTCAGGGGATCAATCGTCAGCAACCTCGGCGTGGGACTCAGATGTCAGCGTAAGGGATCTGTTCGGTAACCTCACAGTCAACATGGCTACAATGGATCCCATCGAAATGGCGGCGGATGAACAACTTCCACTCTATGACGAGACATGGGATCGCCATGTTAATGCCCAGTGGAACAATCGCTTCGAGCAACGTGAACCGCCGACCGAGGATGAGGTCCTCCAAGTGAACATGGGTAGTGAGGCGAACCCTAAGCCCATATTCATCAGCGATAGTTTGTCTCCCCAGGAGAAAGAAGATCTCATTGCCCTCATACGGGAGTATATTAACGTTTTCGCGTGGAATTATGAGAACATGCCCAGCCTGGACCCGTGGGTCGCTACGCATCGCCTTAACATCGGCTCAGATGCCAAACCAGTCAAACAACAGCAGAGGCGGTTTCGCCCTCAGATCATGGAGGCAATAGAGGCCGAAGTGAAGAAATTAATTGAATCCGGTTTCATCAGGGAAGAACAACACCCCGACTGGGTGGCAAATATTGTTCCGATCTTGAAGAAAAACAGTAAGATCCGCATCTGCATCGACTTTAGGGACCTCAACGCTGCGTGTCCCAAAGATGAATTTCCCCTGCCCATCACGGATGTCATCATTGATAACACGTACGGATTCGAGAGGATGTCCTTCATGGACGGTTTCTCAGGGTACAATCAAATCAAAATGCACCCCGAGGACGAGAAACACACTTCATTCAGAACCCCTATGGGGGTGTACTGTTACACTGTTATGCCCTTTGGACTCAAAAACGTCGGCGCGACCTATCAACGCGCCATGAGTATGATCTTTCGAGACCATCTGCGGAAGACGGTCGAATGCTACGTAGACGATCTGGTCGTGAAGAGTCATCGTAAGGAGGACCACCGCCAAGACTTGAAGGCGATGTTCGAACTTATGAGGACTCATCAACTCAAGATGAATCCTACTAAGTCATTCTTAGGGATGTCTAGCGGCAAGTTCCTCGGGTTCGTCGTCACGACGAAGGGAATCCGGATCGACCCAGACAAGGTGCGAGCTATTCAAGAGCTTCAACCGCCCCGAAATCTTAAAGAGTTAAGAGGCATTCAGGGACGATTGGCTTACATCCGAAGGTTCATCTCAAATCTTTCGGGCAAATGTTAACCCTTCTCCAAGTTAATGAAGAAAGGTACTTCCTTCGTGTGGGACGAACCGTGCTAAAAGGCCTTCGAGGAAATCAAGACTTATCTCTTGAACCTGCCCGTCCTTGCGGCACCAATCTCAGGGAGGCCATTCCTCATATATATACGGGCCATGGAACATTCTCTAGGCGCCCTCTTGGCACAGAACGACGAGGCGGGCCATGAGCAAGGCATCTATTACTTGAGCAGAACCTTGCAAGGCGCCGAACAGCAGTACCCGATGATCGAAAAGGAGTGCCTGGCCTTAGTGTTCGCCATCCAAAAGATGCGGCACTACCCCATCCGGGTCTTCATGACACAACCTGCAGCGCTGAATTGGCGTCTAGCCAGATGGGCACTTCTGCTCTCTCAATATGACATCCACTTCAGGCCGCAAAAATCAGTCAAGGGACAGGCCATCTGCGATCTCATGGCTAGTCACCCGCTCGGGGCAAAGACCGACCTATTTGAAGATCTGCCAGATGAACCCCCCGAAGCCAATGTGACCTCATCACCGGAGGGGTGGCAGATGTTCTTCGACGGCGCGTCTCGGGCAGGCACAAGCAGCTCCATTGTTACGAGAGTGGGGGTGGTCCTCGCCTCCCCACATGGCCACGTGTTGCCCCAAGCCTTTTCCTTAACAGAACCATGCACCAACAACGTGGCCGAATACAACGCGTTGCTCATAGGGCTTGAGTTGGCTAGAGAGCTAGGGATAAAGCATCTGGAAGCTTACGGCGACTCACAACTCATCGTTAAGCAAATGACTGGCGAATATGAAGTGAGGAACAACGATCTCATCCCGCTCCACAAAGCGGCTACCAAACTAGTAGGGTCATTCGAGAGTTTCCGCATTGAGCATGTGCTCCGTTCCAAAAACACACATGCGGACGCCCTTGCATCTTTGGCGGCTAATTTAGCCCAGCCCTTAGGAACGACCTAACGGGTCACAGTCGCCAGCCGAAGACTCTTTCGACCAAAAGACGTCCCAGAGGCGAACGCCACCCATCAAATCCTGGATCAGCCCGATCAGGAGGATTGGCGTCTCCCGATCATCGATTACGTTCTGTACGGCATACTGCCCGAAGACGCAAAGGAGCGAGAGTCTATCCGACGACGTGCCTCAAGGTTCTACTATGATTCGACCACTAAGATGCTATATCGGAGGTCATACGATGGCATGTTGCTTCGATGTCTTTCAAAGGCAGAGGCACAAGAGGCCCTACGCGAAGCCCATGACGGCACGTGTAGAGCTCATCAGCCGGGACCTAAGCTTTGGGATTGCCTACGGAGGATAGGCTACTTTTGGCCTGGAATGGTTAGCGACGCGGTCGCTTATGCGAAGCGCTGCTACGAATGCTAAATCCACGCTAACTATATACACCAAGCGTCATGGCCCTTCGAAGCATGGGGGATGGACATAGTCGGACCAATATCCCCACCATCGGCGAGAGGCTATCGCTTCATCCTCGCGATCACCGACTACTTCTCTAAGTGGGCCGAAGCCGTCCCCTTAAGAGAAGTCAAGACCAATGACGTGATCAAATTCATCAAGCACCATGTCATATACCGATACGGTGTACCCCGACGTATCATTCATGATAACGGCATGCAGTTCGTCAGTCACGCGTTCACCAGGTTTTGCGACAAGTTCCGAATACAAAACCTGTCATCCACAGTCTACAACCCTTCGGCGAATGGTTTGGCCGAGGCCTTCAACAAAACTATCATCAAGATTTTGACCAAGCTAACTTCCACTAGCAAACGCGATTGGAATGAAAAGCTAGGCGAAAGCTTATGGGCGTATCGCACAACGGTTTGCACACCGACCGGCAACACGCCTTATTCATTGGTATACGGTTGTGAAGCCGTGTCGCCTTTAGAAATTCAAATCCCATCCCTCCGAGTCGCCCTAGTAGCAGGGATGACGGTGGAAGATAATCACCAACGGTGACTCGCGGAGCTCGAAGCGTTGGACGATAAGCGACTGGAAGCTCAACAACACATTGAGTTCTATCAAGCCCGAATGGCCAAGGCTTTCGACAAGAAAGTCAAGCGCCGAGCCTTCAAGGAAGGAGAACTGGTACTGGCCATTCGCCGACCGATGATCCTCACCTCTAAGAAGAAGGGCAAATTTCAGCCCAAATGGGAAGGACCATTCGTGATAGAGACGGTCTATTCGAATGGAGCTTATCGTCTTGTCAAGCCGAATGGCGATAAAATCATGATGCCCATCAACGGCAAATATCTGAAGAAGTACTACCCTTAGCTCTTCTTCCCAAACTCCCATGAGTGCATGAGTCTAAACTGGTCCTTACATCCTCTAACTGGTAAAAGAAGTTAAACTATGCCCTACGCTTCCATTTCTGGGGCCAAGTCCCTAGTATAGGCGAGCTTAACAGTTTAAGCGAATTCCGCTTCTCGAGCCAGGTCCCCAGTACAGGCGAACCGTTCGAACCAGGCGAGACTAGCATTTCAGGTGGGCTGTGTCAAATAGCCCGCTTGGTCAAACCTTCAAATAGTTAGGACCAGAGCCACAATCCCCCGCCAATCCTCTTTAATAGGATGGCGGGCCCACCACTGTCACTTTCGACAAAATCAACTTACCAATCCTCCCCAGAGGGATGGTAGGTCCTCAAAGTCGTTCCAATCGCGACCATTCCTGTCACATTAACGAATACCTCTGACAAAATCAACTTACCAATCCTCCTCAAAAGGATAGTAGGTCCCTATAGTTGCTCCAATCGCGACAAAACACCATCAGGTTAATGATCACCTCGGATGGCGGGCGCCGCTATCCCTGCGGATAGCACAACCTAAGTAATAACTTACCATGCGACGTGTTATTACTTCGGTCGATAGTCACACTCCTACGTTCCTGAACTATTGGGCCTATTCCAGATATCCTAACATCCCATTAGGGTGACTGATGGGTAGCGGACTACCACGCGATGGCTCCTACAACGATCGATCGTCATATTCCTACATCCCTGAACGACTCGATTATCACCTATGTTGTCGCCCTCGCGGGCGATGACAGCTATCGAGGGCGGCTCGACAGACGTCACGCCCGACAGTTCCTTCAAGCGGCTACCCACCGACTGGCGAGTCAAAGATTGAGGGTATCGGTTGATCGCATGCACGATCAGTCATTCCTGGTTTTGGGCTAAGTGTCACCCTCTTGGTCCTACCGGAGCTGCAACGTGAAGATCGGGATCGACCCGACCCCGCGTCGCAGGTAGCTGAGAACAAAGAAAAGGCCAAATGACCAAGTCCAAGGCAAGTTCGCCAGAGAAGACATGGGCAAAGGCCAAATAACGCAGGCGAGTTTAACCTAAGGGCAAAACAAGCCGAGTATACAAAAAAAAAATGAAAGAAGAAACTATACAGGCAAAACAAAAGAAGGATCAAAACCAAAGGCCATTACGGGCCAATTTTTACATGCATAAGTTTTGGTTTAGTTCTGATGCACACGGCATCAACTAACACAAAAAAAAAAAACAAAAGAGGAAGAAGGAAAAACAAGAGCAGACGCTACAGAAGCTTCAACAGGCTGAAGGTGGCGAACTTGGCTTTGACCGCCGAGAGTTCCGCAGCGCGTCAGGCCTTCGCCTTCTCCTCCTGCTTTTGCCGCATCTTGGCAAGGGCGGCTTCGCCTTCCTCTTCCTCCTGGCGGAGAAACTAAAGCGAATGCTCTGCCTCCCTAGCGGCCCAGCAGATCCGTCTGTTTTCCAGCTCGAGTCTCCACAGCCACACCTCGCCACGAGAGGATCCTGCGTCCTCGAAGAAGACAGCGTCGTTGTAAGCGTCCATCTTGGCCAGCGTCGCCTCGTGCTGCTTGCGCAAGCGCTTAAGCTCGGCCTCCTTCGCCCGAATCCGCTTCGCCCACTCTTCACGCTCGAGCAGGAGGCACAATGAGAGGGGCGGTGGCACGTCAGACAGATCGTCGTATGCCAATTCCTTGAGACGGTACATCCACCCCTCCACGCGATGAAGTTCCTGCTCACACCGACGTGCGAGCGAAGTACCGCCCGCGCGACGGACCTCCCTTAAACCCGCTTCCACGAGAGGAAGCGCATCGTAGTACCTCCCATTGCCCATGCCGACCGAGATGGCGATTCCTTGCACCAAACCCTCCAACCTCTGGAGGGACTTGAAGGCAGGGTGAGCCACGGGGTCCGTGGCAGAAGAGCCCTAGGCTGAGTTCACAGGGGAAGTAGGCAGAGTGCCGACGTCGATGACGGTGGCAGAAGAACCAACGCCCTCGGAGGCGCTATGGTCGGAGTCAGAGGCCATGAAACAGAGGAAGTTCCTACAGCGGTTTTCACCTAGCAGATTTTTCTCGAAGAGGAAGGAACTTGGCTGAAAAGATGGCGAGTACGGGAGATATATCCAAAGACACAACGGTCAGGATCTGTCCCCTCAAGCAATCGAACGGCCCAGATGCCCTGCGACGCTTCGAGCTCAACGCCAATAAAGGCCGTTCCTCTCGGGACCCCAAACCGACCGATCGGATGAAGCCCAAGAGGCGAAGCGTTCTGTCACTTCACCATTAATAAGCATTAACACGTCCCTAAGGCCTTAGCTGGCAAGCATTTGGGCCTGCTAGGAGACACGTGGCACGAGTTTTCGCCCGCCTTTTTCTTTTGAGTCTTCAACTACAGAACAGACTCGCCGTCACTTGAGTTCTGATTACAGTACGAACTCGCCCTAATTCGGACCTGACCACACGAAGTTTCGCTTACAACCTAAACTCGCCAGAGGCCAAGTTGGATCTGCAGCGTAAACTCGCCTTCTCATAAGTTCCGCTTGCAGTCTAAACTCGCCAGCGGTCAGATTTGGTCTTCAACACGAACTCGCCGGCGGTTTAGTATGGCTTTCCATGCAGATTCGCCGCAAGCTCATCACGACTCGAGGAGTTTCCCCTAAAATCGCTGTTGACCATACCAGAGAAGCATTGAATGGCGACATTTTAAAAGGGAGTGTGGAAACACGAACTTCATCAGATGCTTCTAGACAGTACATTTGAACAAAGTTATGATCTTACAGCTAAGAAAGTCATAATATCGCGTTCAAGAAGCAAAACGTACACCAGTTTTTCTTTAAGACAGTACATTTGAACAAAGTTATGACTTCACAAGTCATGGCATAGTTTCAAAAAAAAAACAAAACAAACAAGCAAAATGTCTTAACACAGGCACAGATTTGAAATCTCAGTCGAACAAACTAAAAGAGGAAAGCTCTTCCTTGGCCATTGCCACCCTTCTCGCGTGGTCCTCCCGAGCCTTGTCCTCAGCCTCCTTCCTAATCCGGTCTTCAGAGCTCGACCTTGTTCGCGGGAAAAGTTGTTTTTTTTCATTGACATCATCATTCTCTCTTAAGTAACTGTTTTTCGATTACAAAAGATCCGGTCTTTTTATAAGATCCGGTTACAACGAGATCAAAGAAAGAAAAAATAACAAAAAATTACAACTTTCCTTTTTCGAACAAATCGCGAGATCCTGTTTTGCGGTCTCTCGCTTTTGTGGGTTCTTTGCCTGCGCCGGGGTTAATCCATGGACCACCGCGTGATCTAGATCCGGTCGGATCTACACAGTATAACGGGTATTATTTCACCAAGGAAATAATAGCCAGTGGGATTAGTTCACCAAGAAAATAATCGCCCGAAGTAATCAAAATCGACCAAGCGAAATCGATACTCTTCTCGGGATCAAAGACCAAGCTTTGATCCGGAGGATGACTGTGTAGATCTGAGATCCAATCCCTCTTGAACTCCTGCCTTATTTAGCGTGGACGATCGCCGAGCACCGGATCTGAAAGAGCAAGTCCTCAAAGTCCCAAAGCTTCAATCTTTTTTAGTTTTGAGCCTTGAATCCAGCAGAGCTTCGCCTCCAAAATTTCTAACCCTTGAAAATGAACATAGCCCCTCCTATTTATAGGCTACCCTCACTGTGCCCGCGTACAGGTGGCCGACACACCGAGCCACCTCAAGGTGGCTCGGTTTTGACCGAGCCCCTCTAGGTGTTGGGGTTTCCCGTCGTTTTCCATTTTCCGGTTCTGTCCGTGATTCGGTTGTGTGGTTGATTTGTTCGGACTCGATTCGTTGACCTGATTTGGCAGTAAATCCGATTCCTAATTTGGCAGTAAATCCGCTTCTGAGTTCGAGTCCGAAACTGATCTTGATTCGATCGTGATTCGTCTGAGTCTGCTCTTGGTTGGATGACTCGTTGATTCCTTAACCCGTTAACTCGATTCTGCACGCGAGTGGAATCATTCCGTTGTTTGCGTGCGGTTCGTTAGCCTCGTAGCCTTGTTAATTCGTTTCGTCGCGTATCACTTGGCTTCGGTGTTGTGGACTAACGATCGTGTCTGCATACGTTGCCCGATGGTCGGTTTGTCGAATCGGCATCGTCGAGCTGTGTTAAGGGACCTATAGGCAGTTTTATACGCCTACAGATACCCCCTCCAAAGTATTTTAACCTCGTTCTTTTATAGAAGAGTCTGGAATACTTTGGATATGATTGTCCCATCCTTCAATCGGTAACAACAGGATATTTGGAATGGCTTCTGTTCTTGATTCCTTCAGTCCTCCAGGCTATTCGGTGCTTTGTCGAATGTCTGTAAGGGTTCTAGTGCTGTATTTATTGTCTGAGCCTAGATCTGGTTTGAGGAAGCCTATAAATAGACCCCTAGGCTCATTGTTTGGGAGGTTGGATTTTTTGGAGGCGAAACTCTGCTGGATTAAAGGCTCAAGACTAAAAAAGGTTGAAGCTTTGGAATCTTAGAGTTTTGGACTTTTCAGATTTGGTTCTTGGCGTTCATCCACACCAAATAAGGCAGGAGTTCGAGAGAGATCAGATCTGAGATCCACACGGTCATCCTCCGGATCAAAACTTGGTTTTTGATCCCGAGAAGGGTATCAATTTCGCTTGGTCGATTTTGATTACTTCGGGCTATTATTTCCTTGGTGAAATAATCCCCCCCCCCGGCTGTTATTTCCTTCGTGAAATAACACCCATCATACCGTGTAGATCCGACCGGATTAAGATCGCGTGGTGGTCCACGGATTAACCCCGACGTAGGCAAAGAACCCACACAAGCAAGAGACCGCAAAATAGGATCTTGCGATTTGTTCCAAAAAAGGAAAGTTGTAATCTTCTTCTTTTTTTAGATTTTATTGTAACCGGATCTTATAAAAAGGCCGGATCCCTTGTAACCGATAAACTGTTGCTAATGGAAACACTGAAATCAGATAAAGCAATTTTTCCAGCGAACAATCTGGGAAGAGTCTGGAATACTTTGGATATGGGGTATCTGTAGGCGTATAAAACTGCTTACAGGTCCTTTAACACAACTCGGCACGGTGATTCGACAAACCAATGAACCATCGGGCAATATATCCAAGCAAGTTCGTTAGACCACAACACCGAAGCCATGTGAGACGTGACGAAGTGGATTAACAAGGCGACGAGGTTAACGAATCGCACGCAAACAACGGAATACTTCCAATCGCGTGCCCAATCAAGCTAACGGGTCGATGAATCAACGAGTCATCCAATCGTAGAGTCCACCACATCAATCAAGATCAGAAGCGGATTTACTGCCAAAACAGAGTTCAGATCAACGATGAAGCTCGGATAAACCACAAAACCGAAAAACGGCAAACACCTGGAGGGCTCGGCCAAAACCGAGCCACTCCTAGGTGGCTCGGCCATGGCCGAGCCACCTCTTGGTGGCTCGGTGGCCGAGCCACCACTTGGTGGCTCGGCCAAAACCGAGCCACCAGGTGGTGGCTCGGCGAGCGACCATGGTAGCTCGGTGGCCGAGCCACCTAGGTAGCTCGGTGGCTGAGCCACCTGGGCTGAGACACCAGATCTGGGCCCAGATCTGAGCCCAGATCTGGTTTGAGGAAGCCTATAAATAGACCCCTAGGCTCATTGTTTGGGAGGTTGGATTTTTTGGAGGCGAAACTCTGCTGGATTAAAGGCTCAAGACTAAAAAAGGTTGAAGCTTTAGAATCTTAGAGTTTTTGACTTTTCAGATCTGGTTCTTGGCGTTCATCCATACCAAATAAGGCAGGAGTTCGAGAGAGATCAGATCTGAGATCCACACGGTCATCCTCCGGATCAAAACTTGGTTTTTGATCCCGAGAAGAGTATCGATTTCGCTTGGTCGATTTCGATTACTTCGGGCTATTATTTCCTTGGTGAAATAATTCCCGCGGCTGTTATTTCCTTCGTGAAATAACACCCGTCATACCGTGTAAATCCGACCGGATTAAGATCACGCGGTGGTCCACGGATTAACCCCGACGCAGGCAAAGAACCAACACAAGCAAGAGACCGCAAAACAGGATCTTGCGATTTGTTCCAAAAAAGGAAAGTTGTAATCTTCTTCTTTTTTTTAGATTTTATTGTAACCAGATCTTATAAAAAGACCGGATCCCTTGTAACCGATAAACTGTTGCTAATCGAAACAATGAAATCAGAGAAAGCAATTTTTCCTGCAAACACCTATTTTAAAGAAAACCTCTTATGAATTGTTTTATAAAAAAAATTCCTAAAGTATCTTACTTTAAAAATTTTGGTTGTAAATGTTTTATTTTAAACACAAAGGATAACTTAGATAAATTTGATTCTAAATCTAATGAAGGAATTTTTGTTGGATATTCTAATCACAGTAAAGCATATAGAATATATAACAAAAGAACACTGGTTATTAAAGAATGTTTACATGTTTCTTTTGTTGAAAATTTTTCAAAATCACCTATTATATTAAATAATGATGATGATATAATTGATACAATTCGTGATACTCCAATGATAGATATTACAAAAGATGGTAATTTACAAAATGATTTACCTAAAGATTTTGTAAAAGTTAAAAATCATCCACATGATTTAGTCTTTGGAAATATTTCTGATAAAGTAACTACTAGATCTCATTTTAATTTGATTGCTCATACTGCTTTTATTTCAACTATTGAACCTAAAAATATAAAAGAAGCACTTCTTGATGATTCTTGGATAATTGCTATGCAAGATGAACTTAATCAATTTACTAGAAATAATGTTTGGGATCTTATACCTAGACCTCAAAATAAATCCATTATTGGAACAAAATGGATTTTTAGAAATAAATTAGATGAATTTGGTCAAGTTGTTAGAAACAAAACTAGATTAGTTGCTCAAGGTTATAATCAAGAAGAAGGAATTGATTATGATGAAACTTACGCACCTTGTAGGCTGTCTAAAAATCGCGATGGATAGTTGATCCCCATGGATTAAGAAGAGATTACAAGGTGATGATTTCTTCAAATCAAGAAGCAGAATTCGTCCTTGCAATCGAAACATAAGCAAGCCCCAAATCACTGCATCCGCAGCTCTACAATCGCCACAAATACAACCTCATATTCGAGATGATTGGTCTTGATGGCTGCGACAACAACATGACCAATATTATATTAGCAACTATTAGAGATGCTGATGAGCATTGTAATGATTTCAGAAATAAAAGGTTGGACTTAGTTGGTGAGTTGCTTAGTAGAGAGCCGTGGGCAAATAGTCACAGATTCCTATCAAGTTCCAACAATGGAAGCTACAATCAAATAGCTTTCGTTCCGATAAACGAAGGTTGCAAATAGAGGACTTTTCACATAGATCGAGAAGAGTTACAATTCAACGACGCTTCCGACAGCTGATGAAAACTCTATTCAGTGGCCTTCACAATCAACAGTGAGAGTTACAATTTGACGACTTTCACATCCTATAACAGGCAAAGATCAATAAGCAGTAGCCTTTGCAATGTTATAATGGACGAGGTTACAAGTCAACAACCTCTCTTAAACGCAGAATTCACTTCTGCGTTTCTTGAATTCAAAACGCACACACCCTGTGCGTTCTCCAGCAGACATCTAACTCTGTAACGCAGAGTTAAAGCATAAAACGCACACCTAACGTGCGTTCTCCAACAGGCTTAACCATGCGTCCTAAACTCTTGACGCAGAGTTGAATTTCAACGCACAAGCGACCTGTGCGTCTCCAATTCCAGAACGCATGCGGCCTGTGCGTTTCAAACCTTTAACAAAGTTTTAACTCTGCGTCTCAGGTCTTAGACGCAGAGTTAAGGCCCAGAACGCCAAATTAGGCGTTTGACTTGTTCAAACACAAGCCGAACGGCCTCAAAACCGTTATCCCACATTCTGAGGGATTTTCGCCTACTTAGGAGCAGATTTAGGGGTTGGTTATACCCCTAATCCCCCTATAAATAACCGACTTACTCAACCAAGTAAGGGGTTGACGAGTGTTGGTATTAAAATCGCTTAAGGTTAGCAAATCTCGACAGCTAAACCGCACGGAGGAGGATATTTCTCTGAAGATTCACGAACTACTTAGTAGTTAGCACATTAAATCTAAGGGGATTCCTTCATCAACAAAAAATCAACTTGGCTATCAATCGAATCTTCGGCTGTTACAGAGTTTTAACTCGCTCTGAGTTCTAAAACTCGTTAAGAGTTCGTAATTAAACTTGCAACGCAAGTTAATTTTATTAATCAGTTATTCGGTTTTCACCAACTCTTCTCAGAGTTCCAATTCGTTCTAAGTTCTTTACACTCGTTAAGAGTTCTAAACCGAATTCATCAAACAAGTCAATCTTTCTTGTGAGATAGTACGGTCGGATCGTCAACGGAGAGCGAATTCGACGCGAGCATTCGAAGGAGGCACTCCATCGCTACCAAGAAGAACCCAGTTTTAAACAAAGGGGAGAATCAAATTCATTCTCCTCTCTTTTGTAATCGGAATCCAAATTGTAATCGATTTTGAGAGAATACAAATCAATGTTTCTTTCATTTCTTTTACTGCAAATTTTCCACAAACAAAAGATGGCGACTCCGCTAGGGAAACTTGCTTCTCTGACGACGAAGTGGTGGCGCAATCCGACGTCCACCTCACTGGAACCACCATCGAAACTCTCGTCGTAGAGTTCGACCAAGCCAAGTACGAGGAGGCTCTCTCCTCTGGATCGCTTAGCCCTAAAACTAAGCGTGGTATTCGCAAGACCTCTAAGGAGGTCACGACTACTGCTGAGATGCCAAAGAAAGCCCTCTCCTTTGGCCAAGACCTTAAACTCGCTCTGCGAGTTGAAGATTCCACACCTATATTACTACAGCGTATAATAGGTCAGAAGAGACCTATGGTGGAGGAACGTCCCACCAACGCCGACGACGCTGCGGCCAAGGCGTTGAAACAGGCCAAGAAAAATGCTGCTCGACGAAGAAGAAGATCCGCACGACGAGTTTACTTCCGGAATAGCCGAGCTATCGCCCAACGCAAAGACTGCGTTTCTGAGCCTTTGCCCGAACTCTGTGTTTCTGCTCTAGAACGCACACTTCGTGGCAGTGAATCCGATTATGAACCATGGGTAATCCAGCTTAAACGCGACCCCTAGTGGCGCGTTGTCCAAACTGGACGCACACCTCAAGGATGCGTCTCAGAAGCGAAACGTGACCTCCATAGGCACGTTCAATCATCTAAATGCACACCTCAAGTGGGCGTTCAATCAAAACACGACCCTCAGGGGTCTATTCAATCATTCAAACACACACCACAAGGGTGCGTTCAATCAAAACCTGACCCTCAAGGGTCTGGTTCGTCAACCAAACGCATACCACAAGTGTGCGTTCAACCAAAAAACGACCCTCAGGGGTCTGTTTCAACATCAAAACGCACACCTCAAGTGTGCGTTCAACCAAGACAAGACCCACAGGGCTCTGTTTCACCAGTTAAACACAGGCCTCGACCTCGTGTTTATAAACCTAAACGTGAGCCTCGTGTTTCTTCTCAAGAACACGACACGGTCCGTCAGGTTCAAGAGGGGCAGCATGGCTTTAAGGTTCATGTCCGACCCATCCAAGGGCAGGGGGTTCCATCTCCACCCTCACGAGATCTTTCCCAGGTCTCCGACTTGCGTGAGCTACTATCAAGAGGAAGACCAACACATCAAGGGACTCATTCATGCCAATGTGAGCGGCTCATCTCCGCTGTCCTCTCTGAATGCAGCTGTTGTTCACCTACGCCTAGACAGTCGGTGTTCAACAGATCGACAAATGTCGTTCGGCCTCTCAAACAACAACGTTGCTATAAGAAGGCCTCTGAGATCGAATATCCCAAGGTCACTATTAACATGATAGGCAGACAAAAAGCCTCGCATTCCGATTCTGAGGAGTCGCAAAGAAGTCATCCCCCGACTGTTCGGGAAATTTGTGACGAGTTCGAAGGAGTATATCGGCATACTCGGACTCGGACAGGAGCTATCCACCCGGTTAACTATCAAAAGTTAGCCAAAGGGATTACGGCAAGTGATGAACATTCGGCAATAGCCGAATCTCAATCTTCAAGCTCTGTCGGAGCATAAGAGGTTTCTACTTACATGACGGGAAACCCCAAGGACATAGCCAAAAGGGTGGACGAACATCACGTCATACTCCAAGCATAACAAGAGATACTTCTTCAGATGAAGGATATGTTGGCTCAGCTCCTGGCTGAAAAAGGCCAAAAACCTGAATCTTCCCGGAGGACAACCTCAAAAGGGAAACAGAAAGTGACAGAACATTCAGATCGTGAGACTCACAACCTGGAGTCTTCTTCTGAAAATGAGAAGGAGATGGAAAGAGAATTGCAACCTCAGTTCTCTAAAATGGATGAGTTGGAAGCTCGCCTCAATGCAATCGCCAACAGAAACGAGCTTCGTGAAGAAGGGGTGATACGGCCTTATCCCGCTAAGTGGGACACAGCTCCATACCCACCAAAGTTTAAAGCTCTAACCTTGCAACCCTTCGATGGTACAGGATCACCAAATCAGCACATCTACTACTTCAAGTCACAGACTAGAGATGTGGTAGCCAACGACGCCATCCTGACGTGACTGTTCATCGATACCCTCAAGGGTGTCGCCTTTGAGTGGTTTATGAAGCTGCCTGCTGGATCTATTCAGAAATGGGTAGATTTGGAAAGGCTATTCTTGGCCAGGTTCTTTGAGGACGATACAGAAGTTTCAGTCCCGACTCTTCTCGCCACCAAACAGAAGAAGGGAGAGTCCATCAAGGCTTACGTGGAGAGATTTCGCAGCATGGCATTGCGATGCCCCTCAGGTATGACCTAATCAATCTTGGTTGAAACTTGCAGGCACAACTTGCAGACTCAGCTCCTTACCCAGATGGGGGGAGCGGAGTGTCGCTCCTGGAGACAACTGGTGTCCCAAGGAGAGCAAACCGAAGAGATTGTTGCTCGAGTGAAAGCCGAAGAAGTTGCACAGCACAAACCACAACAGCAGCGCAATCAGAACAATGCTCCTCGATCTAAGGGAAAGGAGACTTTGGCTGCCGACGCCAACACACAAGCATCGCCACCTGCTAAGAAAGGCAAGGCACCCAATCAACAAAGAGTGCCCAAACAGTATTCCTTTAAGGAGGAGCATGTGGACACCTTGTTCCAGTTACTGCGGAAGAACAACAAGTTACAGCTTTCCGAAATCAGGAAGCCGGAGGAAGCAGGGAAGGTGGATGACCCTAATTACTGCCGCTATCATAGATTCCTAGGGCATCCTACCAGAAGGTGTTACGTCTTTAAGGACATCCTCCAAAAATTGGTGAATGCCAATGTGCTCACTCTTAAACCTGAGCAAAAGACTGTATCCACCAATATGATAGCAGTCTAGTTCGGTGACTTCCCTCCAGTGGTGACCGCAGATGGCGTTGTTCCCATCCACAAAGGAGAAATGCACCTGAAGAATACTGACTTGTATAGTCAGAAAGACAAGGGGTTGGTACCCTTCACCACCCCGAAAGGAGAGATCATGTGGATCCATCCTGATCTGGTGGAAGACCAACAGTGGACGAACACCTCGTCCAAGAAGAAAGGAGGCAAGGCTAAGTCTTCCAACATGATTAGCCCCTCCGTTACTGAGAACGATGACCACCTCAAGACCCTTACGGATTCAGAGGAAGAGAGGATTGCCCTGGCAGCATACCCGGGAGACAACCCTGGCACTCGGTCAGGAAAGACTTACTTGAGAGACTACAACCAGAATACTCAAGAAGCTGACGAACAGCCCCAAGACGCTGGGGGTTCTGTACCAAAGAAGCCGGCCGATAAAGGGAAACAAAAGGAGATCCGGTTCATCAAAAATCTTCACCAAGAACCCGGAGAGTCGAGCGCTCCTTTTCAATTCAATGTCATGGCACAGCTGGCCAACATACCGGCCAGAATTACACTATATGAGCTCCTAAGGTTGTCCAAAACCACTAAGGAAGCTCTAATTGAAGCATTGAAGAATACGGAGAGCTTCATTACACAAGTTGCTCCAATTCCTGATACTTCTGAAGACCAACCTTGCCTACAATGTCTGCAGACTGCAAGATGTTTACCCTGTATATCATTTACTCAAGAAGATATACAGGTCAAACATAAACACGACAGACCGTTGTACTACACGGGGTATATCGGATCCTCCAAAATTAGTCGTGTCCAGGTTGACCCGGGCTCCGTACTCAGCATCATGCCTTACCGAGTCATGCAGGTCTTAGGTATCCCTATGCACCGGTTGAACACTACCCAGACCACCATCTTCGGGTTCAATGCAAACAGCACTCGGCCCCTAGGGAAGATCAAACTCAGATGCAAAATTGGAGACCTCAAGTCCGAGGTATGCTACATCATAGATGCGGACACTTCCTATAATTTATTGTTAGGAAGGCCCTGGATACATGCAAACCGCATTGTCCCGTCTACTCTGCATCAGGTCATGAAATATGCCAATGATGAGGGAGAAGTCCGAACTATAATTACAGAAAAGTATCCCTTCCAAGGGGTGGAAAACTTTCACACAGACTCCGTTTTCTACCTGGAATCCCAGGAGAAAGAAGATGTAGACAGTGGCAATGAAGCCGACATTGAACCAGATCCTGAAGAAGATTGCCCGTGGGAACTAAATCTAGATGTAATGGGTCAGGATGAGAGTAATAATAATGTACCGAGCGAGAGTGAATGGTCCATTAATGAAGATTTTATTTTGGCGTACTTGTCTGATGTGTCCTCTAAAAATAAGTAGATAGAGAATAATCTTAACGCAGGTACCAACCAGTGGTGTACATTGTGTGCAGAAGCATCCCTCACATTGCCAATTAAGTCTTCCTTCACTTCAGATGAAGAAGTAGAAGATGCACAAAAGGCTATCTTCAAAGTCCCATCCAAAAGGAAAGGGCAGAAGTCGATCTGTTTTGGTAAAGTCAAACCCGAATCACTCAAACGAGGTAGTTCAGAGGAAGATGACGGAGTTCCCCAATTCCATTACCATGAACCCAATTCCATACATTTAATGAAACGGATGGGATATAACTTTAATGAAAAACAGGGTTTAAATTTCAGAAAAGGTAGGCGAACGCCGATCCGAATGTCTCTAACCCCCGAAGGAAAACCTCCGGATTATTATCAAAAAACCGGAAGAGGCTTGGGTTATGTCACAACTCCTTCTGTCTCAGAAAATAAAATCAGTAATTATCTACGGCAGGATCATTCATTCGGAACATCTTCTTGGGAATCCGACGTCAGTGTCGGACCTTTCTTTAAAAGTTTGACTGTGAACATGGTTTCAACTAGTCACCCAGATGAAGATGCAGGGGGTGATGAAGGGTTAATTGAATCAACCGATGACCCATGGATCAAACGTCTTAACGTCTTATGGGATATGCGTTTCGGACAACGCGAACCACCCACTGAAGATAACGTAATCCAGGTCAACATGGGAGATGAATCTGACCCCAAACCAATTTTCATAAGCGAAAGCTTATCACCATCTGAGAAAGAAGATATTATATCTCTCGTCCGAGAATATATAGATGTCTTTGCTTGGCAAAACATGATACTTATTCCTTAAGTTCATGAACCCTTTTAACATAGCGTTGTTAAACCTCTGTATTTCCTCAGCAGAGTTTAAATCCTCATCAGGTTAATATTACACCTCAGACGAATGTCATCCCCACAGAGCTTGAATTTAGCTTGCATCATTGTAACGATAATTCCTCTATCTAAATCCACTTATCGATTCTCACCAATAGAATAATAAGTCCTTAAAATCAATCATGATCAAATTACTAGCTCTCCATAACAAGAGTAGTAAACATCCAATTTATCAACTCTCCCTAGCAAAGTTATAAAATTCTCAAAATCTTGCTCGAATCACGAGTATCGTAAATCATCACTCTGATGATAAACCACTTAGCAAGTTACCCCAGCGAGACGCTAAGTCCCCTAGATGTGTTCAAATCACATCAAAATATTTTTCCTGTCACGTTAATACTACACCTCTGACAAAAATCTACTTACCGACTCTCTCCAATAGAGCGATGAGTCCTTAAAATTGCTCCGATCATAATATTTTCCCTGTCACGTTAATACTACACCTCTGACAAAAATCTACTTATCGATTTTCTCCAATAGAGCGATGAGTCCTCAAAATTGCTCCGATCGCAATATTTTTCCTGTCACGTTAATATAACACCTCTGACAAAAATCAACTTATCGACTCTCCTCAATAGAGCGATAAGCCCTCGAAATTGCCCTGATCGTAATTTCTCGCATGTCATGTTAAAATCATGTCGCTGACAAAATTAATCTATTGACTCCTTCCAATAGAGCGATAGATTCCCAAATCTCTGTTATGTTAACAAGACACCTCTAACAGTTCTAACCCGTTTGAACCAGTTAATTCTTCTACAAAGGAATAACGAGTGTTCATATACCCATCCCCAACAAGTTAAAATTTTTCTGGAATTATCTTAGATGATAATAAAGGAAATTTTAAAAAAATTTGTGCATTTTCCATATAACTTCATTGTTGCAAGTCAGAACACGACACATGCAATAAATAGAGACAAGCCAAAATCACTTTTTTTTATTTTGCTCAGAAATATTAAGGAGTGATACAAAAAAAACCCTGTTCTTATCAAACAAAAAGAACAATACATGATTAAGCCTCCGGACCAGTGAAAGTGAAAGACGCAAGCCGGGATTTAATAGCAGATAGTCTTTCTTGGTGAGCGGCCTGCACCATCACCTCGGCTTTCTTCCTAAGTGCGCTCTCATCCGGCATCCTTGCGTTGGCTTCCTTCTGGATAAGTTCCAGGTCCTGCACCGACGAATGATAGGTGGTGTAAGTCCTCACACTTTCTAATGTGAGCCTCTTTAAGATTTCCTCCTCTCACGCAAGCTCAGCCCTGTGTCGAGCCAACTCAACCTCTAGTCGATCAATCGCGGCCCGGGACGTTTGTACGGCAACATTAGAAGCATCCACAGTGTGCTGCTTCTGAAAGCATTGCCCCTGTAAAGATGCAATCTCAAGCTCCCTTTCAGTGATATTTTCTTGAAGAGTTTCATACTGTCGGGTTGCTTCAGCCTTGAGATCATCAAAAACTAATGTGGTCTGGGCAGCCAGATCGGTGTGGCGCAATTCCTCCAAAGCCTTCAGATCTTTTTCCAACCGAGAAATGTTCTCGGAGTAGTGTTGGAAGCAACGGGCGTCATCTACGTATCGAATGCCGTTCAGGAAATGCATGAGTATAGGTTTAAAAGAATCAAACGAAGCTCGTCTGGCGCCAACCTCATCAATAGCCACCTTGATCATATCCTCCTGAGGTCGTACAAGAATCCTAAGCACGGAAGGGATGACCACTGGACTTAAAGACTTCATAGGATATGTAGATGGGGAGCCTAAAATCATAGACCCTGGTGCAAGAACGGTGGGTGACGACCGTGAAGAAGTCGGGGAAGCCATAGAGACATCCAGTTGTGAAGGACTGGAAGGAAGAACCGTGAGGGCCCCTGTTTGGGCTGAACTCAGCGCACTCTCTGTCCCCGTAGACTTAAGAGAAATCATTAGCGTGGGGGATTCTTCTGGTAAAGAGGTAGTCATCACCGGTGTTGGTTCAGGAAGAGAAGCAGTGGCTGCTTGCTGTTCAGGAGACAAAGTCTTATTAACGGTCTCGCGGGTCGGAGAACCTACACAAAAGAGTAGTTAGCACAAAAGAAAAAAGAAGTTTAGAGAAACCAGCAGGTGTAATCTTTACCAAGAGGGGAAGAAGGAACATAAGCAGACGCTTTGTCAGAAGAAAGTGGTGGCGGATTAGCCCAGCCGGTGGAATCTTCGTCACTTTCACCTTCCTCCTCATTACCATCATCTCCCTCCCCTTCAGCATCATCGCTATGGGAAGAGGTCCCGTAGTCTAATGGTTCCTCGTCATTCACCGTCGATAATCCAGGAGAACTTGTAGTGGCATCCGCTTTAGTCATGATGCCAGTCGTTGGGCTAGGAATAGCAGCCTCCTTCTGTGGCAGTAACACAGAAGCAGCAGGAGATTGACTTTCATCTGCAGGAGGCCTCATCTCTTCAGCAGGAGACATTGCAAGTGACGTTTCTACAGCTGAGGGAGCAACATCTGAAGCTTGATCTGGAAATGGTGAAATATCAAGGTCAGCTATGGGAGAAGATCCTGCACCCCCAAACAATGACTCATCCCTACCCTCTTCCTGGTCCTCAGGCTGACAAGAAGAAAATTCATTCAAAAATGTAGAACCCCCAGAATGAAGACCTGTGCGATCGAGATGACTTGCAGCAGCTGGTTCTTGCTCTTCCCCTCCACCGGCAGATTTAAAAGCATCTGCTATTAGCTTCTGGGTAGGAGGGTCTACTAGCAGTTTTCTGCAAGTATGTTTCTCGTACTGAACTGTTTCTTCTTTAGTAAAAGCCCTCTTTCCAGCTGCCTTGGTTCTTGGGGTGTCGACAGCCTTAGGACTCTCTATTGGTGCATTCTCTGTTCCCAAATTTCCTCCTCCCCTTCTTCGGTCTCATCCTCATAAGATAAGAACTCATTAATTCCTTTTAGACGAGATACCCAGGATCCTCTTCTGGAGGAGTACATTTTCCTAATTTCTCGTAATCCCGACAAATTCAACCTGTAATCAGGTATCTTGGAAGATGTGTGATACCAGTTACAAAAAGCTATGGATGAAAGAGAATTGGGCGTCTTGTGAGGTAACCTAAAGGCAGCCCCAGTGCAGCCTGCGGTAGAGTAGTACCAGGCCCTAGCTCCTTCATATATGTTGCCAACAATTATAAGCTGACTCCGGGGATTACCCACGTATAATTGGTCGTACCCGAACTGACGAGCAAATCGGTACGGCTGATACGGCTCGATTATGCATTTGTTATTTTGCCTAAGGAGGAGATAACCTGGTCTAATGTTCAAGAGCTAGTGGAAGATCCCTCTATCTAAGCGGGTAAAACCATCTGGACCAGCTGTATCTTGGAACACTTGCCCATAGTCACCACCTTCAAAGTCTGGGAAACAGCGGAATAGTTGATAATTGAGGTCTCTCGACAAGATTTGATGAACCCTCACTACATATGTGCCTTCCCAAGAAGCTCCTTCCAATCGCTGTACAAAAGGGATGAACCCTTCGTCCGATGGAGTTGGGGCACTCATCAAAAGAGGGCAGTGGGATACGTACCATGCCATCAAATAGGTGTATGGCAGGGGAACTCGAGGATTTGGTGTCACCAAACTTTTCTTTCCTTCAGAATCTACCTCCTTCACCTGAATGAATTCGAGGCACAACTCCCTCAAACCATGCTGCAAACAGCAAGTCATAGCTGAAAGCAAGTTCACAGGTCTCCCGTGAGCTAAGAGGACAGCCGGGTAGACTACTTCTATCATCACGGCATCTACGGGCCTCGTAGGGATGACACATCGCTTTAGCCACAACATGAGGAAGCTGGCCAACAAGGCCCTATCAGAAATAGGCACAGCAGCCTGGTGATGGAAACTTTCAAACTCAGTCTGTGCAGGGAAATCCTCTTCCAATCCCTCGTTGACATAATAGGCCGTAGCGTCGTTGATCAGAGTTTGGATTGTCTCAGGGGCGCTCTCGCTCTGACCAGACACATCAGCAGTTTTGTGGGATAAATTCTGGAATAGATAATCAGCCCAGGATAGCTGCTTTATGCCACGTCCTAGTGCCCCCGTCAATTGAGCGCAGATCTGAAAATGACACATTACTTCCCATAGAGTGTCATAAACGTCAGGATGCTTCTCTTTCAAAATCCTAAGCTTGTTTGATCCTGGGACGAATTCCTCATAGGGCAAGTATCCAAAAGGAAGACCCGAAACGTCATACATTTCGTGGAGAGAAAACCCCAATTCCCCCACTGGTGTGAAGAATGTACACGTCTCCGGGTTATATTTGTCCAAAACAGCGAAAAAATTGTAATAGTTGTAGTCAATACCGCATCTGGTAGCTGTTACAGGGCAACCAAGCCCAGATTGAGCTAATGATCCTTCTAACTCTGTTATTACGAAGTCCGTCATTCGCGTCCACCATCTTGTAGAGTGTACCCATCCAGGAGCCCTGAATACTGAGGAGGGGAACTCTCCTTTCGCGGCCAAAAATCTCCGCATAAAAGTATTGGCCGTACTAGCTATTTCCCCCAAAGGATATCCCCGTGAGAATAAGCAGGGCTCTAAAGCGGACACCTGTCGATTGTAATCTACAGTGTGTACACCTGTGTAAGTCAAAGCCCTGATAGCTACCCCATCCTACTCCCGGACAAGGTCCCAATCCATATGTCGAGGGACGGAAGCACACTGATAATAAGCAATAGGAAACATCCTATGCATATCAGGAAGGAAGCAGCGGCGATCTCCTATTTGCCTCAACCATTTATAATGGCCGTCAGTCACGATCTCCTTTTTGATGACGACATGATCGCCAAACAAAAATGCCGGTTTGGTGAGTTTTTTGCGGGAGTCGGTTTTGAATTTGGCATCTGTTACCAAAATCCTGAGTACAGCTGGGCTCGGATGGGAAATCAGGGTGACACGATCCTTGTCGGAATTCTAGAATATTATGAGTTCTTAACACAGATTGAACTGCATGTTTATATCCACGCCGCCCTCATGCCCAAAGTGGTGATGAAAATTAAGAGGTTCGTGGGAGTAAGGCATTGCAAAAGAGAGAAGTACTCAATTAGTACTTAATCAGTCAAGAAAGAAATCAAATGAAGGTAGCTTTAGTCAAATCTCTAAGAGAGAAAGCTTTCAAATGCACAGTTCAGATCTGGCGTTGAATTTTATCAACACAGAGGTCGAACTTTGCGTTAAATGTCCAAACGCACAGTTCAGATCTGGCGTTGAATTTTATCAACGCAGAGGTCGAACTCTGCGTTAAATGTCCAAACGCACAGTAAAGATCTGGCGTTAAAGTTTATCAACGCAGAGGTCGAACTCTGCGTTAAATTTCCAAATACACAGTTCAGATATGACGTTAAAAATTTGTTAACGCAGAGGTCAGGCCTCAACGTTTCAAATTCAAAACGCAAAGTTCCAACTCTGCGTTACAGTATCAAAACGAGTCATCTTTCTCGTTCACAAGAACCCATCCAGGGTTTTCAGAGAACTCGCCGAAGCGAGTTTGGTGGCCATGGAGGTCAATACTTACCACCGACGAGAGACGCCTACGTCAGCGGCGCACCCGCCTGAGCTTCATCACCGCCGACGGCCGAGGTCTGCCGAGAACTAGGAGCAGCGGTAGCAGTCGATCTTTGACGAGAGACTATTTTCTTTCTTGGACCCATTGTGAATGATGATCGGAGAAGATGAACAGGGTTCACCGGAGTTTAAAACGAAATTTTCGTTAAGCTTTTTGAGAAAAGACAGTTGAAAAGTCGGATGACTTTTGATTTGACCCAGCGGTCTATTTATAGACAGCTATGAGCTGTCAAATCAGGGTGAGATTCTAGGCCCAGAATCCCACCAAACGCGGGCTGTGCGTCTGCGTTGGTTGAGCTTCTGAACGCAGAGCTCAACTCTACGTTCCAATTCCTTGGCCTATGGTCTGCATTGGTGGAGCTTCTGAACGCAGAGTTCAGCTCTGCGTTCCAATTCTTTGGCAGTCCACCTATATGTTTTAATGCAACCAAACGAATTTCTCGATGCTGGAAACCAAGACGCAAACTCGAATAAATAAGAAGGAAGTAGACGTGGCCATCAAGGTGACCAAAGCCAAGAAACATACGACTCCACTGGGGAATCTATAGTATGAGTACAGATAGATGGCGATCGACCGCATTTAAAATCGTCTGACTCGATCCGACACACAGCTCATTCTTCAGGGTGGCTTAACATACCCACCAAGATTAATGAAGACACGATCTGATGCACAACTCATTCTTCTAAGTGGCTTAACATCCCAACAAAGAGTAAGTTGAGCTGATCAAGAAACAAAATAAAGAAAAATCCTCCGAGGTTGTCCTCCTGACTAAATTTATGATGAAGCCCCTCTCATGTGGGCTCGCGATCCTCTCTGCCTATGACAATGGATCTGTCTTAAGCCCAGAGGTGTTCGACCTCATGGAGGATGACCTCGCTGACAAGTTTGCAGATGGTGTTTCTATGGTTGCTTCACTATATTTCGCTCTTTCTTACCCAATTTTCACGGCTGCACTTCACGTGTTCATCAATTCCTACAAGAATTTTTGAGAGAAAAGAATACACCTCATCACAGATTGAGTGGAGTATCTTAAGGATCCGGACGAAATCTGATGAATACACCTCATTGTAGATCGAGTGGAGTATCTCAAGTATCCAGATAAGATCGTCAGTATCGTCGCTCTTGTTTGGGTCACCTGCAATGACTTGGGCTTTAGCTTGTTTGACTAAATGCATTGTCATCAAGATTCAAAAGCTATCTTGTTTGGGTCGAGGAAACAGAATTTCAACATTCCAACAACCAAGTTCGCATCGTCTTCAAATCGGACGGAGTGAATGACCAACCAATTAAATTTTAGGATCCAAAGTATTCCGAAAATTCGTCCCAGTCAACCGCGAACTTACAAAAACTTTGGAGGGGATTCTGTAGGCTGTCTAAAAATCGCGATGGATAGTTGATCCCCATGGATTAAGAAGAGATTACAAGGTGATGATTTCTTCAAATCAAGAAGCAAAATTCGTCCTCGCAATCGAAACATAAGCAAGCTCCAAATTACTGCATCCGCGGCTCTACAATCGCCACAAATACAACCTCATATTCGAGATGATTGGTCTTGATGACTGCGACAACAACATGACCAATATTATATTAGCAACTATTAGAGATGCTGATGAGCAGTGTAATGATTTCAGAAATAAAAGGTTGGACTTAGTTGGTGAGTTGCTTAGTAGAGAGCTGTGGGCAAATAGTCACATATTCCCATCAAGTTCCAACAATGGAAGCTACAATCAAATAGCTTTCGTGCCGATAAACGAAGGTTGTAAATAGAGGACTTTTCACATAGATCAAGAAGAGTTATAATTCAACGACGCTTCTGACAGCTGATAAAAACTCTATTCAATGGCCTTCACAATCAACAGTGAGAGTTACAATTTGACGACTTTCACATCCTATAACAGGCAAAGATTAATAAGCAGTAGCCTTTGCAATGTTATAATGGACGAGGTTACAAGTCAACAACCTCTCTTAAACGCAGAATTCACTTCTGCGTTTCTCGAATTCAAAACGCACACAACCTGTGCATTCTCCAGCAGACAACTAACTCTGTAACGCAGAGTTAAAGCATAAAACACACACCTAACGTGCATTCTCCAACAGACTTAACCATGCGTCCCAAACTCTTGACGCAGAGTTGAATTTCAACGCACAAGCGACCTGTGCGTCTCCAATTCCAGAACGCATGCGGCCTGTGCGTTTCAAACCTTTGACAAAGACTTAACTCTGCGTCTCAGGTCTTAGACGCAGAGTTAAGGCCCAGAACGCCAAATTAGGCGTTTGACTTGTTCAAACACAAGCCGAACGGCCTCAAAACTATTATCCCACGTTCTGAGGGATTTTCACCCACTTAGGAGCAGATTTAGGGGTTGGTTACACCCCTAATCCCCCTATAAATAACCGACTTACTCAACGGAGTAAGGGGTTGATGAGTGCTAGCATTAAAATCGCTTAAGGTTAGCAAATCTCGGCAGCTAAACCGCACGGAGGAGGAGATTTCTCTGAAGATTCACGAACTACTTAGTACTTAGCACATTAAATCTAAGGGGATTCCTTCATCAACGAAAAATCAACTTGGCTATCAACCGAATCTTCGGTTCTAACAACTCTGTTACAGAGTTTCAACTCGCTCTGAGTTCTAAAACTCGTTAAGAGTTCGTAATTAAACTTGCAACGCAAGTTAATTATATTAATCAGTTATTCGGTTTTCACCAACTCTTCTCAGAGTTCCAATTCGTTCTGAGTTCTTTACACTCGTTAAGAGTTCTAAACCGAATTCATCAAACAAGTCAATCTTTCTTGTGAGATAGTACGATCGTATCGTCAACGGAGAGCGAATTCGACGCGAGCATTGGAAGGAGGCACTCCATCGCTACCAAGAAGAACCTAGTTTTAAACAAAGGGGAGAATCAAATTCATTCTCCTCTCTTTTGTAATCGGAACCTAAATTGTAATCGATTTTGAGAGAATACAAATCAATTTTTCTTTCATTTATTTTGCTACAAATTTTCCACAAACACACATGTTGCTCGATTAGAATCACTTAGAATTTTACTTGCATTTGCATGTTTTACGAATTATAAATTATTTCAAATGGATGTTAAAAGTGTTTTTCTAAATGGTTTTATAAAAGAAGAAGTTTTTGTAGAACAACCTCCAGATTTTGAACATGAAAGCTTTCCAAATCATGTTGTTAAAATTAAGAAAGCTTTATATGGTCTTAAACAAGCACATCGTGCTTGGTATGATAGATTAAAAAAAGTTTCTTTTAACTTTAGGTTTTGAAATTGGAAAAGTTGATTCAACATTATTTATTAAGAAAATAAATAAAGATATTTTACTAATTCAAATATATGTAGATGATATTATTTCTGGTTCTACTAACAATAATATTTGTCAAGAATTTGCTAAGACTATGCATGATGAATTTGAAATGAGTCACATGCGTGAACTAAATTTCTTCCTTGGACTACAAATTTAACAATTGAATTAAGGAATATTCATCAATCAAAGCAAGTATGCAAAAGATTTACTCAAACATTTCGGAATGGAAAATACAATAAGCCAACCAACACCAATGAGTACTACTACATCACTTGACAAAGATAAAAATGGTAAGAATGTTGATCAAAAGCTCTATCGAGGTATGATTGGATCACTTCTTTACATTACTACAAGTAGACCTGATATTATATTTAGTGTATGTTTATGTGCTAGATTTCAATCTAATCCTAAAGAATCACTTCTTAAAGCAGTGAAAAGAATTTTTAGGTATATTAAAGATACTACAAATTATGGTTTGTTTTATCCAAAACATAGTTCATTTGATTTAATTTCATTTAGTGATGCTGATTTTGCCGGATGTAAATCCGATAGAAAAAGTACAAGTGGAACATGTCATTTCTTAGGACATTCACTTGTATCTTGGTTTAGTAAAAAATAAAATTCAGTATCATTATCAACAACTGAAGCTGAATATATTGCTGCAAGTCTTGCATGTGCTCAAATTTTATGGATGAAACAAACATTATCTGATTATAACATAAATTTTCCCATATCATCCATTATGTGTGACAATTCTAGTGTAATTAATTTATCTAAAAATCCTATTCAACATTCACGTACAAAACACATTGATATTAGACATCATTTCTTACGTGGTCATGTGATTAAAGGTGACATTTCATTAGAATTTATACCTACTGATAAACAAATAGCAGATATATTAACAAAAGCCTTAAAAGAAGAAATTTATGTTAAATTAAGAAGGGAATTAGGTATATGTTCAATTGAAGATTTAAATTAAAATTTTAAAACAAACACATATGCATTCATACCCTTAATAGTCGACTAATTTAACTTATAGTCGACTACATGCACAAGTATTACATATACATTTTTCTGTGAATTACAGTGTAGTCGACTAATTTCATCTATAGTCGACTACTCTAAGTTAAAATCTTAAAATCAACTCTCTGTTGTTTACAGTGTAGTCGACTAATTTTATTTATAGTCGACTACTCTGAGTCATAAAATGAAAATTAACTTTCTGTCGATTACAGTGTAGTCGACTATTTTTCTTATTACTCAACTACTGATTCTGAATTCACAGTTTTACAGTTTTAAAGCTTATTGGATTTTTTCTTAAAATCAAACCCAAAACCCAAAACCCGTTTCAGTTAAGTAAAACTCATCTCAACCATAGATTTTTAACTCTATCAATCCTAGCCACATATCTAAGATCAAATCTTAACCCTACATTTATTTAACTATCAAATCTGAACCATTCAATGTAATTTCTTTTAAAAGATAATGTAAAAACCTAAAAACTACCCACTAACCCATCTAAAAACCGACCCTCTTCTTCCTCACTTCAGAACTCACGATTCTAGGTTAGGGCATTCTCTTTGTTCTCAAATTTTCATCAAATTCTTCATTATTCTCTGAAATCTGTCAAGCTGTCAAGTTGAGTAGTCGACTACTCTAAGTTCTAGTCGACTAATCTAGGGTTTCAACAGTTTGGGGTATATTTCTCAACTTAATCTTTGAATCTTTTGTTTTTTATTTGTTTCATCATGTCTAGATCTAAGAAAGTTAAGCAAACCCATACTTCTGTTAATGATGAAATCATCATTTATTTAAAAAGTCCTGATTTATTAGAAGAATTTAACAAAACATCAACTTTTGAAGTTCTTCCAGGACGATTTGTGTAATTTGATGATTTTATTCCCTCGAACTTTGGATCATATTTTGATAATGTGGGATTGCTTGAATTGTTCACTGCTGAAAATAGAAAACCCACATATCCTTTTCTTGTGCAAATGTTTTATACTAATATAGAACGTGTGGGGACTATTGGTGGTTCTGAAAAACTTAAGACTCTTGTTAAAGGATTAGAGATTGACTTAACTACTTAGTCAATTGGAAAAAATTTTAATATTCCTTATCAAGGAGTTTCTCTTAGGTCAGTTAGGATGAATGATTCAAATCTTTTATCTTATCATATATTTCTTCCTGGATATGGCAAACCATTAAATAACTCAAACAAACTTCGTCCAATTCCTAGGTTCATTGCACGAATCTTAGCATATAACTTATTTCCAAAAACTGGGAGTTTTCATTTCATTTTCCTAGATTTAGCAAAAGCTCTATATGCTATAATGAGAAATATCCAAGTTAATTGGGCTGAAGTTTACTTTGATAATCTTCTGACAATACTAAGAGGACTTCTTCCTTATGGTGCCTTCTTAAAAAAAATCTTTGATAAATTTCATATGGATCTCATATCTGAAAATTATGTTGTCTGTTCCATTGAATTCTTTGATTCCAATGCCCTAACCAGGATGAAGTTAACAAATTTTGAAATTCAAGAACAAAATGAACCTCATCCTCATCAAGAAGAAATTCCACAAGATATTCCACAATCTTCAACTCAAGCAGGAGCTTCTTCTAGTCAACCACCACCATCATTTCCTACAGAACCCTCATGCTTTTCAAACGTGCAATACAACACTCTAAGTGCACGTATTCTTGAACTTGAAACTGGTCAGAGAGCTCTATATTCTCAGAATTCATATATCATTAGTAATCAAGAAAAGCTAATCAAGAAGTTTGAAGACTTGGACACAAAGCTTAATGCATACTTTCAAGGACAGCAACCTCCTCCAGCACCTTAGAAGTCAATGCTTGCATCATATTATTTTGGATGATTTTTAATATTAAGTTTGAAAACAATTATGTTATTTTGTTTAAGTATCAAAAACTATGTAGTTGTGAGTTGTTAGGACATACGTTATTTATGTTGCTACTATATCAAGTATGTTGATTATGGGCTTATTTTACTATGATGATTGTTTGGTTAGTTAATATATGTGCTACATATTTTAAACAGATCATGGTGATGAACATTATAGAACTTTTGGTCTTTATAGCAAGTCTTTGCCTACCTATTTGGATGGGTGAAGTTATTGACTATGTTCATAATCTGGATGATTTGTTTGAAGTTTTAGCTCATGTTGAAGAAATAATGTCATGTTTAGGATAAATGATTTTCTCTTTTTGTTGATAACAAAGGGGGAGAAATAGTTACCTATATTAGAATTATGTATTGTTATGTATTGTTATAGACTCTAATTTGCATATATGAAGGGGGAGTAAGTATGGTTATTTTATAATGTTTAAACCTGGTTATCAAATACATAATTATGCATAACTTATTTGTTATCATCAAAAAGGGGGAGAATGTTGAATAGCATATCTCCATGATAGTATTTTGATGATAACAACTATATACAAATGTATTAACTTTTATATGCAGATTTCAATATCAAAATATGAACAAGTACAAGTTGATTTCAAGGCATTATGAAGTGAAGAAGATGAAGAACATATGATGATAAAAATTATATACAAATGCACTAACTTTTATATGCAGGTTTTAATATCAAAATATGAACAAGTGCAAGTTGATTTCAAGGGAATATGAAGTGAAGAAGATAAAGAACATATGAGATAATATATTTTACATTTTCTTTACTTAGAATTATTGTACAAGCCTTGATCACACACGCACACACACACAATATTAGAACACACTAACACAGGCTTAGTGTGTTGGTTAACTATAGAAATCCCCTATGTTAACCATTAGAATTATAGTTAAAAATTGAATATAAAAACTTTTTAGTTCATGTTTTTTACTCTTAGTAGTCGACTAATTAGAATAGTAGTCGACTACTCGTGTATAAGACTTAAATATATGTTTTTGTAAATTTACAGTATCGTCGACTAATATAGATTATAGTCGACTACTTAAGTGTTTGACAGAAATATAAGTTTCTATTATTTTACAGTATAGTCGACTAATCAATATTATAGTCGACTACTGAAGGCAAAATTTATTTTTTAAGTTTCTGTCAAAATACAATGTAGTCGACTAATGAGCATTGTAGTCGACTACTGAGAAATTTTCTGGATACACAGAGTCTGTTTAAACTCAGTGTAGTCGACTAATCTGTATTGTAGTCGACTACAGATATAGTTTTTCCAGAATTCAAAGTTTAAATTTATGACAGTTTATAGCTGTTTTTTAAACGTTTTTAAAGTTTAAAAAATTGTCTTTTCAAGAGCTATAAATAGGTTATTTGTTCAGAAAAAATATAGAGATTTACATACTCAAGCTTTGATCTTTGTGCATTTTTTCAAGTAAAAAATATTCAGATTTTGAGGAAAAAAAAGTTTCTGAAATTGCCTTTGAATCTCATTCAAATACTTATTGTTTAGGCAATGTACAGAAGTGAGAATCATTCATAAGCCACTACTACACTACACTATAAATCAAGGCATATAGGAATTAAAATTGTTGTTTCAAAAGTTCTCTCAAGTTGTGAGAGGTGTTAATCTCTTGGTTTAGAGATTGGTGTGCAAATTGGCAATGTGTTTGTCAATTGGTGTTGCAATTTGTAGGGACTTGCAAATTGGTCAGGTTTACTTTTGATTTTGTAAGTTTATTCAAAATCATAGTGGAAACTCTTAAGCGGGATTTGCTTGGGGACTGGATGTACACCAGATTGGTGGAACCAGTATAAAACCTTGTGTTTGTGATTGTGAATTTCTAAGATTATCATTTTTCTTTGCAATTTATAATCTACTTTGCATAAATTTTAAAAGAACACTATTCAACCCCCCCCCCCCTCTAGTGTTCTAGTGTATCTATTTCAGATCCTACAATTATGCTTATGAATTCTAGAGTTACTATCTAGTTATTATTTTTTTTCGTGAGTATTAATTTTACTTGGATGATAATTGGAGAGGTTATGCTTTCGTTAAGTGGTTTGATAGTCTATACTTAATAAATCTAAAATAGAATTTGATAAAAAGACAATGGTTCATATTTTATAAGTGAGATTAGCTAGTTGATTCAATTCTAGATTCATCATATCTTAAATTAAATCATCCATCTCTTACTTTCTTGTTTTTTCCCTATATTTCTTGATTTTCCTCTCATTTGTTTCTTGATTTTATTTCCTTCATCTTTTTTCTTCCCTTTTGTTAGTTTTGTTTACATTTATACTTTATCACATACACTCTTTATCTCTCCACTCTTAATCTTATTTTGTTTTTATTTATATACAATCACTCTCACTCTCACTCTCTCTATCTCTACACAATCACATTCAATACTCGTAATTGTCACACACATAACATAAGAACCTATTTTGATTTCCTCTTACAAACACCTTCATCGTGGAATCGATAACTTTTTATACTATAACTTGATTGGTTGTGCACTTGTAACTTTTGGATATCATTTAGAACCCGTCAAGTTTTTGGTGTTGTTGTCGAGGAACGGTGCTATTAAGTAGGATTTTAATTATTTTGGTTATTTATTTTGTGTGTTTTCTTATGAAGAAACCACTTGGAGATTGAAGATCAATGATTGAAGATTGAGGATTTGAAGATTTGCCTTTGATGCCTCCTAGAAAAAGATCTCGAGCAGGTTCATTATCCTCTCAAGTTCCATTTGATGATTATATAGATAGACCCACCATTTTGGCCAGGATTGTGGGTCTAAATATTCAATTTGAGAAAGGTTTTCATATTAGTGCACTACAAACTTATAGATCTACACTTGATTGTTTGGTTCAAAAATTGTTTTCATTAACGAATTCATTATTACTTTGGGTGTTATAATAAACTCAAAAGAAATAGTCTTTTTATAAGACTCTTACACAATGAAAATTTTAAAAGTTACAATCTCCTCAAACAAACTCAATGGATGTTTATCTCCCGCTGTTTACGTAGGATCTTGGCCTGTGACGGGGATATTGATATCCGTGGACTACCAAACGATCAATCGATCTGGAGCTTCATTGATTCGTGAAGGAATCAAAAAACCGAAGCAATTATCTTGGCAACAACGAGATAACCACTCTTCTCGAGATCACCGCAACGGGGCAATCTCAAGGAAAAGAACTGGGAACTATAGATCTGATGAATGCTTCTTCTTTGTGCTGAAGAACTCGATCTGATCTCCTCTTCTCTTCTAAAATTCATGCTCCTTCAGTCTTTAATTTAGCAGGGCTTCACCGACGCTCGAGAATTCTAGATCTGTGCAAATGAAGGCCCTAGGGCTGTATTTATAGGCTTCAGGACCTCTGTTTTTAGATAAGAACAACCGATTCACTTTTATCTTTAGTTATAACCACTTTATCATGTTCTTGGATGACATCGGATCAGTTAGAATAAATCCAGGTGGTTAACGATAGAAAAACAGCTTAAAAAACAGCAAAATAGGTTTTGGGGGTCTAGGACACCCGCGGTGTCTCGGCCACAACCGAGACACTTGGGGTGTCTCGGCCTTGGCCAAGACACCTCTGGTGTCATGGCCTCGGCCAAGACACTTGCAGTGTCTTAGCTTTGGCTCTGGGCTTTGTTTCGTGTGTCCCGTCTATTTTTTCCATATTTTCGTCATCCGAACTAGGAATTGCGCGATTCAATATGCTTTGGAAAGCTAGTGAGAAGATCTACAAGATTCCATGGTTGAATCATACATGGAGTAGACAAGATATGAGGGGTGCTTTGTGTTTCATAAGCAACATGTAGCTCCCGATCAGTTCGTGTTTTCGTTATTCTAAAGTTTTGTTGCTTCACACGGTTCGTCAACTCACTTCATGCGCTTGTCGATGTCAAATACACTTCTGTAACTCGGATAGTGACGTTCATCATCTTCTCTCTATCTCGAGCTGCGTGTAGGAACTTATAGGCATTTTTAGACGCCTTCATTGATATGTTGACTGTAGTAGGACTTCGGGGTATGATGAACAAACCCCTTGAAAAAGCCAATATCTCTTTAGTTCGGGGTGTACATACATATATGTCTATGTATGTATGTATGTGTGTATACACACACACACACACACACACACACACACACACACACACACACACACACACACACATATATATATATATATATATATGACATGTAGACTTCTAGAAGCTGTGTCCATGGTCTGTGACACTTCTTCCTCAGTCATTGGTAATCCCTATGTACTGTTCAAAATTTATTGTGTTTATGTGTTTCTTTGCATGCTTCCCGGATATATGCAGTCACACTTTATATAGAATCAAAACATAGTTCATTAAAAATGTGACATTTTAAGTTTTCTTACTGAATCCCACACAATAAAACAATGGCATATAAGATGTGTTGTCATGATATTATCTTGATATGTGTAATTCATATTCTATATGGTAGATGACCTTGGGTTGACATACATACATCAATTATCCTATTGCCAATCCAAAATGTAAAAGTTTTCATCTGATCGATTGAATGGTCCATTCTCTTGGAAAGATCTGACTTAAGTGTCAGATCGGAAACTTAAAGACGGAAATGACTTGTTATGTCATCAACGTCGAAACACCTTACAATCTCCTGCTTTGACGACCTTGGATCCACTCCAACTAGATCATCCATTCAACACTTCATCAATGTTTCAAATACATTGATGAACTGGGAGTCCAACAAAGAGTTGATGCTGAAAAACATCCTTTCAAAGGGTGGAAAACTACTTCACTGAATCTCTTTTGTATGATGAAAGTTAAACAATTGATATTGCCCACCCCAAAGACGAGGATAGTGGTAATGAAGAAGATGTTGAGCTAGATCCCATTGACGATTTAGTCTGGGAGATAGATCCACTTGTAATTATCATAGAGGACCTCTGTATCGACCAGTCTGCCAAAGGTCAAGCCGATTAGATCTTCAATGAAGAAGAATTTGCTTATGACTTCTCTTTAGACTCTGACTTTGAAAACTCAAGAGTCAAAAATATGATGGCCAGGTTAGCCTTAGAACTAACATTGCGCATCCTAATAAATGAGTCATACCATGCTCACAAATAGCTGGATAACTTGGAAGATGCAACATTCATGGTTCTACCCAGAGGGAACACTTTGAACCCAATCATTTTCAGAAAAGTTGAGTCATAATCTCACTTACTAAGCTACGATGAACAAGCTAAGGTAGCGCTAGAATTTTACTGATATAGCCCACAATCTCAACAAATCATGGCAAAAATAGGATACAGTCTCACTGCAAAACAAACGTTGACTTTCAATAAAGGACTTCGAGTCCCTTTGATCCCCTTTATGCCAGAAGGTGAAGTTTCCGATTATTACAATTGGAGAAAATGAGGACTCGGTTACATCTCTCCAGAAGCTGAGCCACAAGCAGGACCAGCATCTCACGACTTCCTAAGAAGTTCTTTGGACACGCCCAACTAGGATTTTAACAATAGCTTTGAATCTTGTGCAGTGAATTCACGACCAACACGGTCTAATACAACCTAACTACGGATCTCTATGAATCTGAGGTGTTTGAAGATCCTAAAGATAACTCATGGGCAAAGCAACTTGAAAAGAAATGGGGGTCGTGTTTTGAAACCAGTGAACCATCCACAAAAGATAAAGTGGTCCAAATCAACATTGGTGACGAAATCAACCCAAAGACCATCTTTATCAGTGAAAGTCTATCATCATCTAAAAAAGAAGAACTCATAGCTCTCCTCTAAGAATACGTTGATGTCTTTGCATGGAGCTATGAAGACATGTCGAATCTAGACCCCAGTGTGGCCGTATATCATCTTAACATCAACTCTAGCGTTAAGCTGGTCAAACAACGGCAATGGCACTTCCATCCTGAATTGATGGAACAAATCCAAAAGGAAATCTGCAAGCTCATTGAGTGTAGGTTTATCCGTAAAAAACAACATCCCAATTGGTTAGCCAACATTATGGTGGTGATGAAAAAGAGTGGTAAGATCTGAATCTGCATCGACGTCCGTGATCTCAACCTCGCTTGTCCAAAAGATGAGCTCCCTCATGCACGTTAGGGTTGATAATACGTCTGGGTTTAAGAGGATGTCTTCCATGGATGGTTTCTCTGGATACAACTAGATCAAAAATGCATCCAGATGATCAAAATCACACAGCCTTCAGAATACCTTTAGGAGTATACTGTTATGCAGTAATGCCCTTCGATCTAAAGAATGCTAGAGCTACTTAACAACATGCCATGAACATGATCTTTCATGGACATCTGCATAAAATAGTCAAGTGCTATGTTGACGACCTCGCGATTAGAAGTCATGACAAACAAGACCACTTGATCTAAGAACGATGTTTTAAGTCATGCGAAAATACCAACTCCAGATGAATCTAACCAAGTCCTTCCTTAGGCTATCATTAGGTAAATTCCTTGAGTTTATCATAACATCGACAGGAATACACGTCAATCCCGAAAAAGTGAAGGTTATCCAAGAGATACCACCTCTGAAGAACCTCAAGGAGCTCAGAGGCTTACAAGGACGATTAGCCTACATCCAAAGGTTTATTGCCATATTGCCTGGAAAATGTCAACCATTCCAAAGACTCAAGAAGAAAGGTGTTTCGTTTGTCTGGGATGATGCGTACCAAGAAGTTTTCAACAAAATCAAAGCTTATCTCATAAAGCCGCTAGGTCTAGCCGCACCAGTATCAGGGAAATCGTTCTTGATCTATGTCAGGGCAATGGATCATTCACTTGAAGGCCTCCTGGCTCAGAAAAATTATAATGGCCATGAACAAGCCATTTACTACATTAATCAGACTATGATTAGTGTCGAACATTGGTATAACTTAGTCGAGAAGGAATGTTTAGCATTGATCTTCACGATTCAGAAGGTGCAGCACTATCTCACCGGCCAATCAATTCATGTCATTTCAAGAGTCAATCCTCTAGGATACTCATGATGAAACCTGTGTCATTGAATTCCAGGTTAGCAAAATGGACGATACTGCTATCGCAATATGACATGACATTCATGCTGCAGAAAGCAGTTAAGGGTGAAGCAATAGCCAATTTTTTGGCAGAACACCCTATTCCCGAGTCTTCCAAGCTCTATGAAGACATCCTGGGTGAAGTCTTTTAGTCAAATGCTATCTCAGACCACCAAATATGGCAGCTCTACTTTGATGGTGTGTCACGATGCAACAATAAAGGAGCAATCATTATAGGAGTGGCGGTAGTGTCGATTAACCCCTATGAACATGTCCTCTCTCGGGCCTATTCATTAACTGAGTCATGCTCCAACAACATAGGTGAGTATAATGCTCTTATAACCGGCATGCAACCTGCTCAAGACATGGGTGTCAAATACCTTGAAGCTAACGGCGATTCTAAACTAATCATGAATCAAATCAAGGGAAAATACGAGGTCCTCCATAATGACCTTATGCCTTACCATAAAGCAGTAACAAAACTAGCCCAATCTTTCCAAGGCTTCTACATTAGCTACATAGCTCGCCTCAAAAACTCTCATGTGGATGCTCTCACGTCCCTTGCAGCCACACTCACCTTGACGCCTAAATCCACTAGGCATATCATAGTGGCTAGCCATTAATTATGATCCCCAGAGCATATCCTTGAAGCCAATGAAGTGCAAGACAATAGAACTCACTTTGAAGGTAATGATTGGCGGTTCCCAATCATCGACTATGTCTTACACGGGATACTACCAGATGATCCGAAATAAGCAATCTCGATCTAAAGAAGAGCTCGGTGCTTCTTCTATGATTCTACCACACAGACATTATACCAACAATCCTTCAAAGGTATAATGCTCTGAAGTTTATCACCAAGTGAATCTTAAGAAGCATTATAGCAAGCCCACGATAGTGCATGTAAGGCTCATCAACCAGGTCCTAAACTTCAAGACTGACTTTGCCATCTAGGCTACTACTAGCCTATAATGATAGTAAATGTGGTAGCATACACTAAATGATGTCATGCGTGTCAAATCCACAATAACTTTCTACATCAACCTCCATAACAATTACATCCGACGGTTGCCTCTTGGCTATTTGAAGCCTAGGGCATGGACATCATTGGGCTAATTAGCTTGTCGTTCACCAAAAGGCATTGATTGATCTTGGCCATCATAGATTATTTCTCCAAATGGGTCGAAGTTGTTCCCCTCAAAGAAGTCAATACATCTTAAATGATAAAATTCTTAAGACATCACGTGAATTATAGATTCGATGTTCCTAGATGAATCATTCACGATAACGGTTCATAATTAGTAAGTCAACCATTCTTCAAATTTTATGATAAGTACATGATTCAAGGTGTGGCTTCTACACCATATAACCCAGCTGCTAATGGTCTAGATGAAGCTTTCAACAAAATCATCGTCAAACTTTTGAAGAAGTTTGTCTCCTCTAAGAAACAAGATTGGGACAAGAAACTCGATGAGTGTTTATGGGCCTATCGAACAATAATCCACACTCCAACTAGCTCCACGCCATTCTTATTGGTCTACAGATAAGAAGCAGTGATCCCTCTAGAAATATAAGTACTGTTATTAAGAATCATCATCACCTAGAAAATGACAACTGAAGAACATCATCAAAAGCGCCTCCAAGAACTAGAAGTGCTAGATGAGCTTAGACTTCAAGCTCACCAAAGGATCAAAATCTACCAATCATGGATCTCGAGGGCCCTAACAGGAGAATCAAAGAACGATCCTTCAAAGAAGGTGATTTGGTCTTAGCCGTTCGTCGACCCATGATCCTGACGCATAAGACTAAAGAAAAATTCCATCCAAAATGGGAAGGTCCATTTGTAGTAGAGATAATCTACTCAAATGGAGCATATTGCCTAATTGACCAACATGGAAATAGGCTCATGGTGCAAATCAATAGGAAGTTTCTCAAGAAATACTATTCATGATATCGGCCAATTCTATCTCCCCATGGAGATTCATGGTCATGTTTAAGTTTTCACTTCTGATCAGAAACATTGATCTTCTCAATCCTAAAATCTTCAATGAGTCATCAAGTTAACATCTCACCTCTGCTCGATTCCAAAATATCCTTATCACTATCATATTAACATCACACCTCTGAAAAGTGTCCATTTTAAGCATCACATGTACTGTCATGTTAACATCACATCTCTGAATAGTATCGACTTGATCAAACCGTCATGTTAACATTACACCTCTGAATGGTTCCCCTTGATTTGATCAGTTAATATTACACCTCTGTCAGACCATTTTGTCGACCAGTTAACATTACATCTCTGTCGATCTTTTCTAGCAAATTTGACTGGTTAATATTACACCTCCGTCAAATTTACTCTTATCAAAAATCGATTAGTTAACATTACACTTCCATTAATTTCCTACCGTTAAGTTAACACCATACTTTCAAACGAAAGTCGTCCTTCAGACTCTCGTGAACCACACGGTTAATATTACAACTCTGTTGGTCACTCTTTTTTAGCATGTTAACATTACACATTTGTCAAAATTCTTCAGTACTGTCATGTTAACATTACACCTCAGAACAGTAGTAATCTTGCAAACCCTATATGTTAATATTACATCTCTATCAGTTTTATTCGACTGACCGGGTAACATTACACCTCTGTCGGTCATCCCATTTAGCATATTAACATACACCTTTGTCAAATATTTTACCACTTTCACATTACCATTACACCTCTGAACAGTGTCAACTTGATCAAGCTATTATGTTAACATTACACCTCTGCTAGTTTGATCCTAACACTATCACCCCCTAGCAAAGATGTTACTATGATACGTTAACATTATACTTCTATCATATACACGTTAAGGGAGATGAAAAATTCTTTTATTCGTGGAAAGAACTAGAAAAAGATCATTACAGGGGAAGGGGATAAAAAGTGTGTATTTGTGTAACACACTCAGCCACTCGTGCATCCCTGACTTCATGAGCACCCTTCCGGACCTGCTCTCTCAAGACTCTAGGATTGACGGGGATGGCCTGGGATCTAATGACTGAGAGTCGCTCCGTCTCAGCTTGGAGCTCTGTGACCTGAGAGTCTCACTTCTTAGTCGACTCGGCTAAATCAAGCTCAAGCTCTTCTTTCTGATGTTGAACTGCCTCCAAATGTGCATGGGCCGCAGCAATGGTCGCCTCAGTTTCATTGATTATTACATCCTTTTCTTGGATAGCACCTTGAAGCTTTGTCTAGTAGTAATCAGCCAACATAATGTTGTCATTCAAATTGCGGACTTTCATACTAATTCGCTCTATTTCTGCACTAACAGATTCACCAGTCCTACGATAACCTGCTAGCAAGCAACAAAACTCAACCTCAGCAATGCTATCAAGATCAGCCATACGAAGCCCATACAGCTCTTGGCAATGGAATTCAGCATTGTTGATCGCCAACTTGAAAGGTTCACTACAAACAGAACCGGTGACTGATGTCAAAACACCTTGTTGATCCCTCGACAACATGAGTGTACGGGCAAAAAAACACTCTCTGCGAATTCAAGGCGGTGAAAAAACTGGTTAAACAACCTCACCAGACTCTCTACTAAGATCTTTACCTCCACCTCCACTAAGTTCTCGAGATTAGGTGATTGAGAGACCTCCACAAAGCTTTAAGGACCTACTACAGTAGAGATCACCATCGCATCTGTGGTAATCGGAGAGATGGTTGGTGTGACTTGTATCTGCTAGTAGCATAACATAAGATACGATGCTAGTATCACCAAGATATCAGAGACAGTAGACGAAATCTCCGTCCTAACCACTATCGCCGTGGTAGTAGGTTCATCCACGGGCACAACTTCAACACCCGTAAATGAAACCTCTAGCTCTCTAAGAGCAGCTGCAGCTGCAGCTATGCTTGGGCCTTCATCAAAGGAAGGTTTAGGGCTTGATGGCCCCTCTCGTTCAACCCTTACCAGCATGGGAGAAATTAAGACATCATCATCATCATCAGAAGTACTGTGAATAATCAATCTTCACCACACTAACGAAGCAGGTGTTGGTGTAGGAGCCTTAGTCATTTCAAAAGCAGGTGTCGATGCCAAGACACCAGAAGTGCCCTCAAAATATTTGACCGATTCAAAACAACCACTCGAAGGAAGAGACGGATGCATCTCTTCACCCGTGATCTTGAAAATCAGACTCATCATCTGAACCGCCAACGTCATCGAAATTACCTGCATCTTCGGGCGCGATTAGGTAGGTGTAAATATCATCATGCCTATAATTCACTTTTTCCTTTTTGTTGTCTAGAGGAATGGGCTCCTTACCTACATAAAAAAAGCATACCGGCTAAAAGTATTTCGAGATGAAAGTTGTTAATACATGAGCAGAAGTCACCTGAAGAGCCAACCTTAGGTTCTTGTACTGGGACTACAGGAGGGTCTTTCCTCACCCTTGAAGAATCTCTAGGTGCAGATTTAGGCTTAGGAGATGCTAAGTGCTATTTTTTCACAAAAGGTGGTGGAGGAGGAACATGTAATGTCCTCTTTCTTTTCCCCTATCCTCTATCAGGTACTCCTTAATAAATTGCCGGTGTAGTCGGCTCTCGAATGTTGATGCTAACCTATCACAAGGGAGTAGGATGTTCACCTGGTTCTTCTCGGCCTTCATCTGACACACCCTCTGCCAAAAATTCTCGAAGTCTAGGGAATCTAGCCCCGATTCTTGCAATCATTCCTCAAAGGTGATGAGAGCAAAGTCTACCAAGCGAGTCCACTATTGGGTATCCGTTGATCTAACCCAACCGGGGAATCTGGCATCCCTATCTGGATACTACGCGTCAATTTTGACAATTTCATTCATAAAGGTGTTTGGGATGACAGCAACTTCGTTAACCGGCGCATCCTCATTCATGAAGCCTGAACTCAACCCTATGATGCTACTCCCATAAAGTCCTTCTTGACAAAAGTTGCCCTCATACTTCAAAATGCCTATCTTGATGCTATCCTCCCTGTTTGTGAGGATAAAGTGCATGAGACGAGGCACAACGAGTCGTAGCAAGAATAAGAAGGAGAATTGATGCTCTATCGCCAGTAAAGCAAATTGACGATACCCCTGAGCGTAATACCAATATTCCTCCCCATAGTGGAACAAAGAGCTGCCGCCAGGGACACTATCTCCAAAGAGAAAATACGGTTTCACTTACACATCTTCATGAGGCACGAAGTGTTAGACCCTAGAGGGGGGGTGATTAGGGTCTTATGCTAATCTAATCCGATTTTATGTCAATTAAAACTTATTAATAAATTATTCTTGCAAGATAGATATATAATATGTTATAAACAAGAATATACAATATGAACAAAGGGATATATCCTAGCAAAGAGATATATGGTGAAATATATGCAAGGATATATAAATTAACACAAAGATAAATAATCTAAACTAAAGATACAATTGTGATAGGGTAATATAAACAACGCAAACACACAATATGATCACGGAGTTCGGACCTTCCGTCCTACGTCTCCACTCTCTACTCCTAGAGAGAAATCCAATATCACAACCGGGTTTTCTATAGTCACTCGAATAATGTTTACACCTCACACAGGGTTTTCTAGTTCACCGAAAACTTTACAATCTCACACTCTTGCAATCCCACTATACACATTCTCAAGTGTTGGTCTCTAGTCCGTGTCTCCCTCAAGTGTTAGGAATTACAACCCCTCTCTAGGCATTATCACCTACTGCACTCCTCTTTGGACGATCCCGTCTCTTACCACACACTCCTCTTAGTGTACAAGTGTATTACAAAGTGATCTACACAATTAGGTTCACAAATACAATAACGGTTGTTCTCTTCAATGGACGAGAACTCAATTAAGCTCACCCTTAATTGTTACAACTCCCCACAACCCAATTATACAATGCATGCAAATACAATAAGCTCAATGGTTGTGTGTATAAGCAATGAGAAAATCAATTATAAACTTAATGTAAATCCTAGCTTGATAAAAATGATAAACAATAAATAATTAATATAAAGCTAGTATTTAGTTTAGAAATTCTTCTCTGAAGAAACAAGATGGAGAGATGGATTAAAATAAAGTTCAAACAATTTTAGAAACTAATAAAATGTGTGTGTATATGATATTGAGCTTAAAGTACTTAAAAAACATAATATAAACTCCTAAACTAATTTACCCAAGCTATGATCTTGATCTTCAATAAGCTCTTCTTGGTAAACTTACGGATGAAGCTTGAATTTGGATCTTCAACTTAAATAGCATTGCTTCAACCACTATTCCGTCAACCTCTATTAGATATGATCGTTGAGGCTCGATTCCATCCATCCTCCAACTCGTTGATCGTCTATAATAAATAGAAATACACAAACACTAGACAAACAATATTAGTGGTATATTATTTTGTTAAACATCATCAAAACAAAGAGGTCAACAATCTCCCCCTTTTTAATGATGACAAACAATTTACAAAACGGGTATATACATGAAAGAAAATAAATACACAATATTGTATTTAGCATGCATATAAATCGAAAGAATATACTCATAATATTTCTCTCCCTTTGACAACATCAAAAAGGGAACAAAAGGATGAAGAGAGCGAAAGCTCCCCTTACATGTAATCATGTGTGAGTATAAAACAAATATAGGGATTGCTCCCTCTATCAAGATGCCATATAGAATATATAAAATGAAGTGCTAAGACAATAATATATGAGCAAGCATAGATGAATATACTAAATATCACTCACATACTACAAGGTAATGAGAACACATATGGATGCATCATTGAAATAATGTGTCTCAAAGCATAAATAGAAAAAAAATGTATAAAAATAGATTTATGAAATCAAAAGAAAAGGAACATAAAAATCATGTAAAATGAAAACAAATCAACCAAATAAAATCATAAATCAAATTTTATATCCAAAAATAATGTTTGATCAATAAAAAAAATTCTTTGAAGAACTTGATCAAACCACCCATAGAATACATTATAAAGCATATTTGAAATTTGAATCATCTATTTGTAATATATAATAAATTCAAAGCAACGAATTAAAATAAAATTTTTGACAAAATGCAAGAGAGGCAACAATATATCAAGCTTTTAAGCTTGTTCTAACCCAAATAAGCATTTTAGCACCCGATAAACAAGATTTAGGAATAAACACCCAATAAACCCGGAGGGTTATATAAACACAAACCTCTCATCAAAATTAAAATTGATAATCACGAAAACAAAAGAATTGATCAACGAAAAATTGTTTTCATATTAAAAGTTTTCAAAGCACATTTTACTAAACCAAGAAAAAAAAAGAAAAACACTAAAATTCTTAGTTTAAAAAGTATTTTGACACCCTAGCATTCTTGATGTCGGATTGTTTAGGGACAGGACCCCTATCAATAAAGCTCAAAGCCCTAGGGTTATGAACCCTCTTAGGCGAATGTAGTGTACTAACACGGTCAAAGCAATAATCACTCAAATAACCCTTCTGATTGCAATATGTGCAATGAAAGAGATCCATTTATTTTTGTGGACCATTAGCTCGTGCACCGGAAACATTTACAAATAAAGATTATCTTTTAAAATTATTTTGCAAATGAGAAACATCATTAAACAAATGTCTATTTGGAACATATTACAACTTAGAAGCTTTTTGCATATCATAACCAAATTTTGTAAGATGTCCAAACCTACCATAAACATCATATTTAAAAACATGTGGTCTACTAGAAGCATTTGGCAAATTTGAGTTCTTTTTCAAATCAAAGCAAAACTTGGCCAATTGACCAAAACGACCATAATGATCACATCCATACACATGAGCATGTTTATGATGAACAATGGGTGCATGTGTGTGTATATGTGATGAAGAAACTTGATGAGATACACAAGGAGCATTGATATTTTTATGTTTGTGTGCATCATAGCAAAATTTAGCTAAATGGTCTTTACGACCGCAAATGGAGCACTTGTAAACTTTGCTATATATGTGCGCATAATAAGTGGATGATTTTGACTTAGATTTGGCACACATATCCATAAGCTTCTTATGATTATTAATGCATGTATTAAGAGTTGAGTCTAAGGATGAAATGCGAATTTTTAACAACATTCAACTTATCATTTGGCACATATGTATTTTTATTAGAAGTAGAACATAAATAGTCATTTATAAAAGAAACAGTACTATTTTTTATGTTCTCAACTTCTAACAAGGTATTATTTTTGTCATAAGTCAAGTTAGCAGTATCCAATTTTAAATTATTATTTTCCAAACTTAACATATCATTGTTTTCTTTAAGAGCATTATTTTCTTGAGTAATGATATTAAATTTGGAAGCTAACTTCTCATGATCAGATTCTAATGCATCATGCTTGCTTTGTAAATCAATAAAATCTTTATACAATTTGTTAGGCATGCAATAATTTTTTACTAGCACAAGCAGGTTCATCACTAGATAAATCATTATCGGGTTCAGAACCGCATACCTCACTAGGGCTAATGCCTAGTGGTCGTGTGCATGATGAATCTTTAATATTACTTAAGGAAGAATCCGACGGAATCCTTTGGATCTCCTCCAAGTTACCATGATGTGCTTCTATGAATATCCACAATTTGTAAGCACTATCAAAATGAGTAAGCTTGTTAGAAATAGAAGAATCAAGTGCATTAAGCATATATTCTAACACAATCTTATTCATGGTAAATAATCTTTTGTTATTTTTACTCCACTTGGATTTCTCCATAGTGGGTACAATATAAGCATTATCAATAATTCCCCATAAATCAATATTTTTAATGAATTTAGGAGCAATATTTGATTCATAGCCTAACAAAGGTGCACAATTCATTTCCATGATAAATATATATATATATATATATGTGCAAGTAAGACAAATAAAATCTAAACAAGATTAGCACAAAAAGATAACTTGTATTTTTAACTCAAGGCGATTAGACCTTAAATCAAAGAGTATCAAGCTCTAATATCAATTGTTAGACCCTAGAGGGGGGTGATTAGGGTCTTATGCTAATCTAATCTGATTTTATGCTAATTAAAACTTATTAATAAATTATTCTTGCAAGATAAATATACAATATGTTATAAGCAAGAATATGCAATATGAACAAAGGGATATATCCTAGCAAAGAGATATATGGTGAAATATATGCAAGGATATATAAATTAACACAATGGTAAACAATCTAAATTAAAGATACAATTATGATAGGGAAATATAAACAATGCAGATACACAATATGATCACGGAGTTCGGACCTTCCGTTCTACGTCTCCACTCCCCACTCCCGGGGAGAAATACACTATCACAAGCAGGTTTTCTACGGTCACCCGAATAACGTTTACACCTCACACACGGTTTTCTAGTTCACCAAAAACTTTACAATCTCACACTCTTGCAATCCCACTTTACACCCTCTTAAGTGTTGGTCTCTAGTCCGTGTCCTCCTCCTCAAGTGCTCGGATACAACCTTTCCCTAGGTTCGTCAACCGACGCCACTTCTCTTGGATTCGACCCCGTCTTTCACCACACACTTCTCTCGATGTACAAGTGTATTACAAGTGATACTCATAATATAAGCTCAAACACAATGTTTTGTTATCTATAATGAATGAGAACACAATGAAGCTTACTCT
>BQKN01064965.1:0-10304 GCA_022839385.1 Asparagus kiusianus | reverse complement strand
CCTCGAGGTGAGGAGCGGGGACGTAGGTCGTGGGGACCGAACCTCGTGAACATATCGTGTGTTTGTGTTTTGTTTGTCTCATATTTACTTGTGCATAGTCTTATTGTTCTTATTGCTTATATCTATCTCTTGCAAGATTATATTGTCCAACATAATTTTAAATTAGCCATTAATTGAAATTAGATTAGCATAAGACCCTAATCACCCCCCCTCTAGGGTCTAACATTTGGTATCAGAGCTTGGTGCTCTTTGATTTAAGGACTAACCGTCTTGAGTTAAAGATCCAAGTTATTGTATTTTTGCTAATCTAATTTTGATTATATTGTGTCTCTTGCATTTTCATTATTATGGATATGAATGATTCATCTTGCTTAGGATATGCTATTGATATTGCTCCTCGTTTGGATATTTTTCCCTATGATCAATGGCGTATTAGATTCAAACTTTTCGTTCAATCTAATCAATTTGATTTGTGGGAAATTATTGAGAATGGCTATGTTGTTCCCATTTTGGAAAAATCCAAATGGAGTGAAAATGATAAGAGATTGTTTAATATGAACAAGTTTTTGTTATAATATTTGATTGATGCCTTTCACTCATCGTTTTCTAACAAGTTTGCTCTTTTTGATAGTGCTTATTCTTTATGGAAATTCATTGAAGCACATCAAGGGGATATAGAGGCTAGTCAACAAGCGTTGGAAAATCGCGCTTCATATCTTAAAGAAGTCTCATCCCCATGTACAACTCCACTAGGAGATAATCCTAGTGAGGTATGCGAACTCGATAACGATGATATCATTACTTTTGATGAACTTGCTCTTGAGTTTGAAAAATTGCATGATTGCTATATCAATATAAGAAGCAAGTATGTTAGTTTAAGATCTTCTCATGAGACCTTAGCAAACAAGCTTGATTTCATTGCAAATGAAAATATAGTTCTTAAGGAATGCAATGAAAAATTAAAAATTGAAAATGATAGGTTGCTTCATGAGAAACAAAATACCAAGTTAGAAGTAGATAAGATTAAATCTATGATGAAAGATCTTGATTATCTCACTTCTAGTAGCAATGCTTGCATATATGATGATGAGTTGAATCTTATGAAAGAACGTATATCTACCTTAGATTCAACACTTAGCTCTTGTATTGCTAATAACAAAAAGCTTATGGACTTGTGTGCTAAGTTGAATGTTAATTCTTCCAAGAAACCCATTCACTATGCACGCATGTATGACAAAATTCAAAAATGTTCTTCTTGCGGTCTTAAAGGCCATATAGCTAAATTTTGTCATAATGCACCAAAAATTGATAAGCCTATACATGATTGTGCATCCCATCAAGCTTCATCATCACATACACATGTACACACACATAGTGCAAATCATAAATATGCTCATGTGTACAAATGTGATTATTATGGTCGTTTTGGTCATTTGACCATGTTTTGTTTCGATTTGAAAAGAAACTCTCGTTTGTAAAATAATTACAAAGAAAAATTTATTTTTGCAAACAAACCACGTGCATTTCATTTTGGTCAACGCAAACCATTCAAACCTCTACATTACACAAATTGCAATCGTATGGGTCATGTTTATAATTTTTGCTTTGACCGTATCGGTGCACAAAATACGCCTAAGAGGGTTCATAACCCTAGGGCCTTGGATTTGAATGATAGGGGTCATATCCCAAGTTCTAGTGGTACCAAAATGATTTGGGTACCAAAATGATTTTTATATCATTTTTGTGTTTACATAGTTTTGGTTTTTTTGTCTTTGTTTTGAATATTTGATTTTTTTGAATTTTAATGACAAATTATCCTCTTTTATTAAAATAAACTATTTATATATTTTCCTTAGACACAATTGATATCAAAATCATTTATATATTTGTTATAAAATATCTGGTATACTATAAAAAACTTTTTTGTTTAATTTGTTTTAGTTTAGATAATTGAGTTTTGAGCTTTTTATGAGAATTTATGCTCTTTATACCAAAATAAATTAATTATGTCTTTATATAATCTAAAAACACTCATGTATATCTTATCAAACACTTAGTTTTCTATAAAACAATTTTTTCAAACAGGTCTTAGTCAAAAATATCTCAAAATTGTTTTAAAAACCACACCTGCTGTTTAATTTCTCGCGGTCGACCGACCCGGTCGACCGAAATGTTTCTGTAATCGATTCGGTCGACCAAGTCGGTCGACCGATATGAGTTTTGCTGCAGCAGTTTGGATTTTTTATCGGGTTTCGGTTTTATTTTTTGGAGATTCGTTTTGACCCGAACTCAACACCACCCTTGATCTATTTCTCACTCAATCCTAGCCGTTGCTCCATTCTCTCATAACACCCGACCCTTCGTTTCCTTTCTCCCATCGTGAAATCGAAAAATAGGGTTTCCATTTTCGGTCGCCCCCTTCGTTTCGACCGCTGGTACCTTGGATCGGCTCACATCAGTCTTTTAGTGGGTAATCTCTTGTTATCTCTTAATTTCTGAATTATTTAGTTTATACTCTCTTCTAGGGTTTTTGATTTAGGACAGTATGTTAATTTGTTATACACTTTTTGCTGTTTTGATTACAGGTTTTTGATAAAACTCTTTAATCTCTTCTAAAACCTATCTTATCATGCCTCCCAAACCCCCCAAAAAGAGATCAAAACCCGAAGCTAGTTCCTCTACCCCAAAAGCTTCACATTATGAAGATTATTTGCTCTTCAAATCTCTTGTTAGGAAATATAGGGAACTATGTAAATTGAAGATCATTCCTACAAGATATATCAAATACCCTGAGCTGTTTATATACAACACTGAATCTATCCTTCGTAACGTGGGGTTAGATAGTTTGTTAGATGAGAAACTCAAAGTTCCCTACTACCCCTTTTTAGTTTATCTGTTTTATGCAAATTTGTCCACATCATCTACAGCTGATGGTAGTTTGACCATCACTTCCTCTGTCAAAAACATTGCTATAAATTTTTCTGCTAACGAACTTGCTGAGATTCTTAATATCCCAACAAGTGACGTTAGTCTCATGTCTGTTGATGTTGGAAATCCTGATATTAATCCACTCTTGTTTAAACCTGATTGCACTTACCCCATGAACAACAATTCTCTTAATCCCAATGCAAGACTCATTGCCAGGATTGTTGCTCAGAATTTAATTCCCAAAACTGGTAGCTTTGATCATTTTGCTTCTGACAAAATTAATGCTGTCTATGCCATTTTTGCTAAAATCAAGGTGGATTGGGCAACTGTTTTTATTAATAATATGGCATCAAAGCATACCAAGTTTCTTCCCTTTGGTTCGTTTCTCACCCACATCTTCCAACACTTCAATGTTGATCTTACAAATGAACCTAAGGTTGAATCCAAGAGAGATTTCTTTGATAAGGTCTCTCTTTCCAGAATGCAAATAGCCCTTGACTCCACTCCATCATCATTATCTCGTTCCCAGTCTAGAGCTTCCTCCTCATCCACCTCTGATATTTGTGATCGACTGGATCGGCTTGAGACTCAGGTCTCAAACGTTCAGAAGGATGTCTCATCTATCCAGAGTGACATTAGGACCGTTCTTTCATATCAGTGTCAGCTTCTAAAGATTCCAGATCCCTCCTCTAGTTCTGAGTCTGATTCTGAAGAGGCTCCTGCTGATGGATCAGGATCTTCAGATGGTAACGGTGGTGATGATAGTGATGATGATGGCAAGGGAGATGGTGACAGTGATGGTGGTGACGAACTGAGTTCCTTTTTGTGATGCTTACATTTGTTTTGACATTTTATGTTGGTTTGTAAAACTTAATACTTTGTTTTAATTGAGTGTAATAACTCTATGGATTTATGTATGTGGTTTAATATATTGTGGACAAATCTATGTTTATGCAAACTATGTTTTGGTGTGTAGCAAATAAGTTGCTTATCATGAGTCTTTTGTATTGTTTAAGTTCAGTATTTTCATGCACACTTATGATGCTTTTGTTGATTTGTAACTTTTTTGTGTCTGGTTTATTTCTTCTATGATCAATGCATAGTTATATTTATTTTCTGGAAAATAATTTGCTCCACAATAAATTCCTTGTCTTATGTATTGGTTGATATGCTTGGTTTGCTTAGCTCCTTTACATTTCTTTATGTCATCTATTCTATTTGACAGGGGGAGCTTTTGACATTTTTTTTATATGTGCTCATAAACAGGGGGAGCAATGCTCCTATCTTTCATTTTCTCTTCCTTTTTGATGTTGTCAAAGGGGGAGAAAAATCCACATATATAGTTTATAGTTTTGATCATGTTTATAGTTTTGATCATGTAAATGATCATTCATATATGTTTTGTCTATGTTTGATTATATGTGGACTTATCAGTTTATTATTCATATTAAATTGTTTGCCATCATCAAAAAGGGGGAGATTGTTGACCCTATGGTTTTGATGATGATTTAGCAAACAATTCATTTCTAATAAGCTCTCTAGTGTTTTTGTGTTTATAGTTTCTTTTCAGGTATTTCAACACAAGTCAATCAAGAGCGTTAAAGATTCAAGTTCTATTGTGTGGTTCTACCTAGGTATATGTTTAGTTTATCTACATATATTGTATGATTATATTCAAGCTCAATATATATACACTTAACACGATTTATAACGTTTCCTATCATATAGATGATTTTTTAATTAAACGTTGTTAAAATATCTTTATCTTTTGTTTTCAGCTCTTTCATGTTTCACTATATACATATAATATATGCACAATATATATATGAATATTTACATGTCTGAATCAAATTTCACTTTCGTTAAATTACAGGTTTTCTAAGCTATTCTCAAAATCAGGGAGTTTTAGCAAACGAAAAATGTTTTTTTTTCAGAATTTTCTTTTCAAACATGTTTATTTCATCATTTATAATCTTTCCCCAAAGTTTCACTAATTTTGGATATGATCTGATATTTTTAATGATTTTTCAAAACTCCCCAAAAACCTGTCAGTCTTCATATATCAGAATTCGGTCGACCGACAGACGTCTGTTTCTAAGAAAGTTTTCCAAAGTTTTCCGGTCAACCGAATTTTACGACGGTCGCCCGAAATTTTCTTTCGGTCGACCGAAATTTACGTCGGTCAACCGCCAGCTTTAAAACCCTGTTTCTTTGGTTTTTTGAACTAATCGGTCGACCGTATCGATCGACCGACGCGTTGCCAGGTTGAGCCTAACGGCTAGTTTTTCAAATGGTTTTTTTGGTCTTTTTACACTCTTTCAGCTGTTGCATTAGGGTGCTATATATACCCCATTGCTGCTCTTCTTCTCAACAATCCAAGAAATCCAAGTTTGTTGTTTCACAAGATATTAATCGCGTTTAAGAGGTGTTTAAGAGCTGTTTAGTTAATCTGTTTTCAAGAGGAGTTTTTCTACAACAAGAAGAGACTTTCATCTTCATTCCTTCAGCTCTTCTTGTTCATTGAGAAGTTTTCTAAACTCATTCCTATAGCTTATTTTATTTCACTTTCATTTGATTAGCTATACTTATTGAGTTACAGTTATTGAGTTTTATTCACTATTGTCACACACACCTTTTGAGCTTAATATTTTCATATTATATATTGTGGGTTGTGGGGTGTGATTTAGTGAGTGTGAGCTTCATTGTGTTCTCACTTGTATTTGAGGACAAATCACTATATTTAACCTTTATTTGTGAGAATCACTTGTAATACACTTGTACACCAAGAGAAGTGTGAGGAGAGAGAGACGGGGTCAAATCCAAGAGGAGTGGCGTCGATTGACGAACCTAGGGAGAGGTTGTAATCGAGCACTTGAGGAGGAGGACACGGGCTAGATTCCTACACTTAGTGTGTAAAGTGTGATTGTGAGTGATTGTGTAGTGTGAGAGTTTTCGGTGAACTTGTAAACCGAGTGTGTAGAAGTTCCAGCTTCCAAACCGGATTGTGATTGTGGATATCTCCTCGAGGTGAGGAGCGGGGACGTAGGTCGTGGGGACCGAACCTCGTGAACATATCGTGTGTTTGTGTTTTGTTTGTCTCATATTTACTTGTGCATAGTCTTATTGTTCTTATTGCTCATATCTATCTCTTGCAAGATTATATTGTCCAACATAATTTTAAATTAGCCATTAATTGGAATTAGATTAGCATAAGACCCTAATCACCCCCCCTCTAGGGTCTAACAGTTAGCTCACCCCGGGTAGCCGACAGATTCTTGATGACCTGCTTGAGCATCTTCTTCTCAGCCAACAACAACTCTACCATGCGACGGAGTATGCCAAATTCATCTGATTGATTGCCCTCAACTTGGGCTAAGAGTCCTTTGATTTTAGCTCCTCTATTTGGTCTATGTGACGTTAGCGCAGACATGAAGGAGAAGAGGAAGAAGAAGATAGAGGCGGTGAGAATGGATGGGGATGGCTACTATTTATAGACTCTTTCAAATCCTAACTCCTAAGAAAATCACATCTTTTAATATTTGATTGGACCGAACAAAGAGGCTAAAACTTAGCCTAAAACTCAATTTGGAAACGTAGTATTTTGAAAACTTTAGGGGGTCGACAAAAATATATTTCACTAAAGATCCAAGAAGTGAATGCTCATGGGCTAAACACTTCGAATAGGCCCAAAGTTAAGCCCACAACAAGCAGCAACAAAGGTCACCTGATGATTTAAGCAAACCTCACCAAGCTACTCATATTGATTCAACCAAGTCAAATGCGAGTCGACATGTTTCAAACCAAGTCGAAAGGGATTATTAGTCGATCACACCTAGAGTTGAATTCTGTGTTAAATTCAAACTCACAAAATGAAGCCCGCCAGACAGCCCATGTCGACTTGACTCAACCAAATCAAATGTGAGTTGACTCCCATGCCGAGTTAAAAGGTATCATCAGTTAACCAAGAATAGAGTCAAATTCTAAGCTAAATTCGAACTCGTAGGCAAAGTTTGCCAACTAACGAACTTCGCCCACATGGACTAAGTCACCCACATCCGAAGCAACCTTCGCCTGTGTCTTCAGCGAACTTCACCTAACCCGCGAAATTCACCCAAATAGCCATTTCAGAGCTATTTTCGGGGATAACCACTCTCTACTAACTTCTACTTTAATAGTCACTTAATCCATATTTAAGGAGACCATTAACTCTCTCTCTTTTAGCCTATAAAAAGAGAGGAAATCATCTACAACATAGACACACACGGAGGGGATAGATAGAGACACCTAGACACACATATACACACGCAACATGCGCAAAGACATACTAGAGGTATTGCTAAGAGAAGAATGAGCTAGCTTCTAAGCGATCCGATCCTCATCAACAGTAAAAAGATCCATCGTCTTAGTTAGCGAGTCAACGGAGTACAAGATCGACGCTCCACCGACACACGAAAAAGAACTCCAGAAAAAAAATTTGTTTCACTACATTTTTCTTTTGCTGTAATTTGTGTCAATTACAATTCAAAAGAATCAAAACAGACTATCAATGGTCCCTTGATACTAATTATTGGTTCAATTGTAGCTATAGATAGTGTTGATTCTAGTTTCTAAATTTCTTTGATTTTCTCCTATAACGATTGATAGTTCCCTATAACCATCGATGGGTCACTAAGGACCATCGATTGTGTCAATTCATGTTTGTATTTTTCTCCGATTACATCCTATAACCATCAATGAGATGCTACTATTAATGGTTGCCTCTTGACCATCGATAATACAAGGGCTAAAATCAACGTTCGTGTTAATTTTTGCATTGTTTCAAATCGCATCTTGCTCGTACATGTTTATACCTAAAATACATCATCACATAAAACCTATCAGTAGTAAATGAGAATTTGTTTATTCAAAAAATATTATATGAACAACATTCTTATAGATACCTATATCGATTTATGTATCAAGATAGTGATATGAATACTAGTATTGATACTTATATCGATACTTCTTCAATTTTGAATTTGACTAAAATTTTTGGATTCTTTAGGGCTGCTATGGGCTGCTTGTCACGATCTTGGGTTTCAATAAGAGCTTCAATTAAAGGAAGAAATTTGAGGGAATAGAGTTTTTTGGGCTCTTATTCATTAAATATTCAGTAGCCTATAAATTAAAATAAAACATTTATTAGCAAAAATTTTGTTCAAAATAAAATAGATAATGAGGGTATAAATGTGTAATAAAATATGATGATCTATGAAGCCTGTAGTATCATTTGTGAATTGTAGAAATTTGATTGTACATGAAATAGTTGTTTGATAAGTTTGTGAACTATTAAGTTTATATAGTATATGTTAATTGTGTTGATTGGTTGTTAAGTAAAGTCCTTGATTTTTGAGTTTTATCCTTTGCTAATAGATCTAGTTAGTATATTTTATAGCTTAGAGCATAACTGATAACTTTAATTGTTGGTTGTTAATACTAGACAATGGTTGTTAATTTTAGACATAACTCTTAAGTTTAATTATTGGTTGTTTAACCTAACCAATAGCTGTAAGTTTATACCATAAATGTTAATTGTATGTATTGGCTATTAAATCTAATCAATGGCTATTATGTTTATATCATAAGTATTAATTTTATGTATTTCTTATTAATTAGGGTCCACAGTTTGCTAAGTTTATACCATAACTGTTAATTGTATACATTGGTTATTAAATCTAGTCAATGGATGTTAAGTTTATACCATAACTATTAAATTTACCTATTGCATGTTATTTTCAGTATGTTGTTAATTTTAGTAATACGTACGATTTTTATTGAATGATTGTTAAGATTAAGCTTTATTTGTTATTTTATTGCTAAAAAAAGATTGTAGATATTGTTGAAATTAGGCTAACTATAAGTTTCAAAGTCTACTATGATTTCATGGTACGTCTAGAATCAAGATGCAGAAGTGCCACATGGATGCCTATGAGGGCTACACTTTTGAGCACTATGTGATATTTCACCCTACAACTATTAATCAACCAATTCACTTGAACTTGTGTTGAGCCATTATGATGTTAGTGATGAAATATTTTCTCTTCATGATGTCAAAACTAGGGGAAAAAGGTATGTAAATTTTAACTTGGATTGGGTTCATGAACATACAGCACTATGTCTTTATGCATGAAGTTATAAATTACTTCATGCATAAAGACATAGTAAGCGGTTATATTAGGAGATACGTGTGAAGGAGATTCGCATCCTTAATAAAAAGTTAAAAGCTACAAAGGGACTGGTATATCATTGACCCGAAAGTTATAGAGGTGAATGGTTAGGAAGTTCATGCGGAGAGGGGGGGGGATGATAGGAATGCAAAGGCAACTTCAAAGGAAAAGGAGAACTGGGAATTTTTTCAGCTAAAGATTGGAATTATGTGGCTGCTGTTAAGATACTATGGTTAATTCATCTCAAGAAAGATCTTCTTTGGATCAAATGGCTTCACGAGAATTATTTACAAGCTTCAGATATATGGAAAGTTCAACCTAAAGTGAGTGACTCATGGATGTGGAACAGCTCCTCAGGGTAAGGGATTTGATGCTGGTCAGATTCGGGAATGTTGCAAATTTGCAGAACACTGTTGGTGCATGCTGCACGAGTGGAAAACTTCAACTTTCATATGTATATAATGCTCTCTCTCAATCAATTAATCATGTTCCTTGGTTTGACACAGTTTGGAGGGGTTTACACTATCCTAAACACTTGATTATTCTTTGACTAGATGCTCACGCCAGGTTGTTAACCCAAGACAGACTTTGTCGGATGGGGATGTTGGAATTGAACCAGTGTGTTCTGTGTCAAAGCTAGCAACTGGAAACTTGTAAGCACTTATTCTTTGAGTGTCAATTTTCAGTTGATATTTGGAATAAAGTTATGAATTGGATGGGTTTCTCTTGGAGATCATGCAATTGGAATCACCTTATCAATTGGTACTCCTTCAATCTCAAAGGTGGTAGTTGTAAGCAACAATTGAAAAGAATGACCCTCTCGGTGACAGTTTACATGATTTCAAAGGGAGACTCGGGAACCAGAGGTGCTCTTAAGGGGTATAAAATTTCTGATATTCTCCAAGATATTGAATGTCAACTTACCTATACATATGAAAGATACTCTTGTGAATATGTAGCTAGTAATCTTGAGAGATTGTGAAAATTACAAGGTGATCACCAGGATGATAGGAATGCAAAGGCAACTTCAAAGGAAAAGGAAATTAATGAAGATTATACGACTCAGGGGAATGATATGAGAGACTTAGATAATGCTTTTGTGCAAGATTATGATGCCGAGAATTGTTGATATTATTTGAAAGGAGATAGATAAAGAGATTAGAACTGGAA
>BQKN01064964.1:147574-158981 GCA_022839385.1 Asparagus kiusianus | reverse complement strand
ACGTAGTTTTGGACCTTCCCACCAGACTAAGAGCATTATCAATCAAATCATAACCTTAACAACAAAAAACTTGCGGTAAAAATTACCTTTTGGGTGCTGCAACGCGCTTCTCTTTTTCTCCTCTCTGTAGACCAAGGAGCGCTCTATGGCATCGTTGGACGCGCCGGTGATGCCGGCGCTGCCCTCTAGACCTTCGCGGGGGCCTACACTTAATTTTTGAGGCGGGCTTCTGGGATGAGGATGGCTGGTTGCGATGTCCTCTAGAACATCAGCAATCGCATCTCCAGTTTTAGATTCAGTCCGCACTGCAGTTGTATGGGCTCTTTCTGAGATTTCCAACCGCTGGGCGTCATCCCTTTCGCTGTGGTCAGCATTGAGGTTGGCCTTGGGGGTTGAATCGCCGGCCATTTTGAACCCTTTGCTTTGATTCGGTTTGCGTTGGGGTCGGTTGATTTAGGGCTAGGGTTTTTGAACTGGGTTTCTGGAGTCGGTTTGCTTGCAGAAGAGAGAGATGACATGGTACGGAAGAGGAGGCAACTCATAACGGGGGAGTTTAAATGTAAGGGTATTTTGGGCATTTCGAGAGGGGTTTAAACGGAGTTAGGCCTGGGGATTCGTTTTGGGGGCTGGAAGAAAGTCGGGGGTGGTTTTGGGGGTAAAGAGCACGTTGAAAAAGTCTTGGGGGGACAGAGCACGTTTTGGGTTGTTTTGGGGGCTGGAAGCAATTTTCCCAAAAAAAACTTCTCTTTAACAAACTCTGTACATAGCTCTTCCCAATTCGTATCAGCTCTGAGTGTTCCTAATGAAGTATCTAACCATACGGTTTACAAATGCACAAGGGGCTATATGTTAATTAAATATATATAGCGTGTAGTCTATGAAGTCGATATATACAAGAAATATAATTTACATAGCATGACTCTTGTAAATAACTTGTTGGCTACGTTAATTCACGGCTAAAAATGAGAACTCTCTATAAAAAAACTTACATATTTTTTGGATTTTGATAAAAAATCTTCAAATATGCTGAGACCATTATACGCTGGAGTAAATTGTAACACGAAACTCATATAAAAATATAAATTTTATTAGAACAGTTTTCATAACAATTGTTTCAACCGGTGGCGGATCTAAGGATTCTTGAAAATGGTGTCACTACATAATTAATATTAAAAAATAAATTTGCCCTTGATGAGTTTTCATATTTTTCAAAAAAAAGTTTATACTCGCATCATTAGTAACACTATCAAATACATCTTTCTATAAAGCAAAATCCCAAAAATTATTCCACTTATCCTAAAATTACGCTAACTAATAATCCCCTTAACGTAAATTTTATTGAACACGTAATAAATTATCAGCGTAGTTGCAAATTTTTATAGCTGCAGTTTTTTTATCGCGCCTTTTATAGCGGCAGTTGTAGCCTCAGTTTTTTGTGCAGATGTGGCATTGTTTAACAATTAATGCTCATTTGCATCATTACTATGGTTTTGCTAAAATTTCAACTATCCATCAATATTTTATTTTATTTTTATTTTTTTTCATTGACGGTTGAAATATTCGATCCTCCAGATTTAATGTTGTAGAATATTTTCCACCCATGGCTTCAGCATTTTTGCGGTAAAGCCCTCAACCCCTTATAACTATAGAAATTGCAAAAATCCCCCAATAAGCTTCCGCTTTTTGCATATAACCTCTATGATGGCGTTAGTCCACATTTAGGATTTAAATGTGTCGTCAGCCCAAAATTTGGATTAACGCCATTGTGGGGATTATCAACAAAATTTGAAAATCTATTGGGGGGTTTCAGCAATTCAATAGATATTGGGGTTATAGTGCAATTTTAGAAGTTATTGGTGGTTTATGGCAAAATGCTGAAAAAGGGTTTAGTGCAATTTACCCGGGGAAATACTCTGATAGGATTCGTGCTCATACTTTTATTTCCTCATTCGTGTCCTCTTGAGTAATACTGACCTGCTGGGCTCATAATATCGCCCAATGTATTTTAACGGGTCAACCGTCTTGCAGTTAAAATTATTTTGGTAACTAAAGTGTTTCTTTTTGTAGTGTTTTTCTAAAAAACACCATACCATGGTGTTTATTTTTCAAACGTGTTTTCAAAACACCATTTATAGTTATTATTTATATAGCGGCGGTGGTGGCGACGGTGGCGGCGGAGGGGCGGCGGTCGCCGGCAGGCGGCGACCGGCGACGACGACCGGCGGCGAGCGGCGGACGGCGGACGGGCGGGCGGCGGCAGGCGGGGATGGCCGGCGGCCGGCCGACCGAGATCTGCCGGCCAACCGGTGGTGGGCGGACGACCACCGGAGCGGGCTGCGAGCGGTGGGGGGCGGCGGGAGGCGGCGCTGGGCGGCGACGTTGGGCGGCGGCGGAAACGGCGGGCTGCGGCGGCTGGCTGGCGACGGCGGCCGACAGTGGTGGGCGGGTGGCGACAGTGGCGGCGGGCTAGCGGTGGCGGCGGGCGGGTGGCGACAGGCGGCGGTAGCGGTGGGTGGTGGTGGCGGACGGTCGACGAGCAGTAGCGGGCGGCGGCGGCAGACGGCCGACGGGCAGCGACGGCAACAGCGGGCGGGTGGCGGCAGGCGGGTGGTAGCAGCAGCGGGTGGTGGCGGCGAGCGGCGGACGGTCGACGAGCAGCGACGGCGGACAGCCGACGGGCAGCGACTTAGATGAAAAAACGGGTAGCGGCGGACGGAGACTGCGGCGGCGGGCTAGGGCGGCAGCAGGAGGGCGACGGCAGCGGCAGCGATGGCGATCGGGCGGCGGACGGCCGACGAGTAGCGGCGGCGGCGGGCTAGCGGCGGCGGCGGGCTAGCGGTGGCGGTGGGTGGCAGACGATCGACGAGCAGCGGTGGCCGGCGACGACGGACGGCCGACGGGCAGCGGCAGGCGGCGACAGCGGCGGGTGGCGGTAGGCGGCGACAGCGACGGGTGGTGGCGACGGGCGGCGGACGATCGACGAGCAGCGACGGGCGACGGCGACGGACGGCCGACGGGCAGCGGCTTAGATGAAAAAACGGGCAACGACGACGGCGGGCTAGGGCGGCGACGGGACGGCGGCGGCAGCAACGGATGGTGGCGGCGGGCGGCAGACGGCCGACGAGCAACGGAGGGCGAGCGGGCGACGGACAGGCAGTGGCGTAGATGAAAAAACGGAATCTCAAAACACTTTTTGGTGTTTTAAGAAAAGCGTTTATTTTTTGGATTTTGTAAAGGGTCAAGTCAAAAAATCGCCCCGGTTGCCAAACACGCTTCATTGTTTTAAAAAAAAACGAAAACGGCAAAAACGCCATGATTGCCAAACACTCCCCAGAATACGAGGATTTCTTGCCCGGTTTATAAACATGCGCTGGGCCCATTTATAATATTGTCGGCCTTTAATTCAACTGTGGCCCTTACCTTTGCCTTTAAACATACAGTAGAAATCTCCACAGTTAGGGGGGTTACTAGTTGGTATAATTTTGGGGTGAGTGGGATAATTTTTAGGACTTTATTTTATGTTATTATTCATTGAGATAATGAGATTAAGATTTTACTTTAAAGTGTTATTCATTGGGACAATGAGATTGGAACAATTAACTTCATTTTCTCAAAATTATCTCACTTCTATACAAACTTTTAGTCCCAACCTCCAAAAATTACCTCATTCTTAACTTTGGGATAATCATAAGGAAAGTGGGATAATTTTAAAGCAGTAATTTACTAAATATCTAATATATATTAATTGTATTATGATATATAATATATTTTAATTATATTATAAAATTCTATTATAACGTAAGATAATAAAATATTATATAATATTATCTAATATAACATTATTATATATCATTATTACATATTGGTTAATCATATTTCATATATTATAATATTAGTATTATATTATTATAATATTACTTTATATTATTTAGTATATATTTCATTAGAATAAAAATACTATTGTAGTATTTTTATGATATAAAATATTGTGTTATAATAAGTGTTTATATATTTAATATAATAATATATTATAATATAATTTATTATATAATAATTTACTATTTTCTATTATACTTTATTATATTAATTAATAGTCTTAAATATATTGTCAGTATTTTGATAGTTATAATATTAAATAATATTTTATTACTATAATAAAATTGTAATAAATTACTATATATTAAAGTATGATAATATATATAATTAATATAATATATTATATTATTTAATAATATTTTTAAGTTAATAATATTAAACATATTAATTGTATATTACGGTTATTATAAATATTATATTTTAATAAGAAGTCACGTCATCAATTATTCTATTTAAATTATAGTAATTATCATAAACTCAAATATAATATTAAATTTTTAATAATAATATAATATTTTTGATAATATTATATTAAATTAAAAAAATAGTATAATATTTGTTCAAATATTATATTAAATATATTGTTTGTATATTATATCAATTATTATATAATATATTATATTATTATAATATATCATATTATTATAATATATTATATTAATAACATTAAATATAGTTATAATTAATTAGTAATTATAATATAATATATTATAGTTTAGTGTAGTAAAATAATGTGTTATATTATAATAACATACTAAATAATATGCTAAACCAATTAGGTAAATTAATTTAGACTTAATTGATAGATAAATAATGTACTTTAATATAATATCACATCATTAATTATCCCATACTAATAGTCAAATCAAAGCTTTAAATTATCTCTTATCTTAAATTGTCACACTTTACACCATTCAAAATATCCAATGAATAAAATTATTCTATTGGAACAATTATCTCACTTAGCCACAATTTGTCCCAACCAATAAAACCCCCCCCCCCCCCCAGCTGCTAAATATGAATGTTTTAGTGAAGAGTGAGGGGGAAAACGTCTGTGGAGTAAGGACATTAATATTTATCTAGGGTTAAAAACGAGATTTTTTAATGATTTTTCATGATTTAAATAAGATTAAATTATTTATAAGTACGAAAATTCATTTCTTGGTCTTATATTTTCCTTTTGAGAAACTCATGTTATACATGCAAACAATCATTCTTTGTTGTTTATTTATGTGAATTAGTATTAATTATTTTATTCGTTGTAGAATCCAGTGTCTCCGTTAAGAAGAAAGCTATTCATTTGGTTTTTTTCATTTTATAAATGATTTGCCCATGCTCATACGGGTGGGTCTTATTTGTAAAATAAGAAATATGGAGCGGGTAGCGAGAATCGAACTCACCTTATTCACTTGGAAGGTTAGGGTTTCTTTTTTTTTTTCCTTTTTTTTCTTTTTATATATCATTTGTTTGGTCTCACGGATCTTTATTTGCTCATATGTGTGCTTCTAAATTGAAATGCACTAAAAAAATTTTCTTTGGATTGTTATTTCTTCTTTTCTATTTTTTATAAAAAAATTACTTATTTTTGAAATGAACATGACATAACCCTTTAAATACCTCCATAGTGCTCTAAACATAATAAGTAAGATGAAAGTAGATTGTTTGAATTTCAAATTCAAAATTAGATAATCTGAGCTAGAGGTCTTTTCTTAAATAGTTTGAAATTTAAAAGAAGTTCAAATCAAAAGTGTGCATGGCTTTTTATTTCCAAAATTGAAATGCAGAATTAGATAGCTTAACCACCGTCTCTACCTCAATAATATCTCTCTTTATTTATAATATTATATAAGAAAAAGATAAGGTTGGCTTGCCGAATAAGGATTATTTTAAATTTTCAAACTCATAATTAGATAGTTTGATTATATTTACATCCTTCCTTTGTAATACTCCTTTTTCTATAATACTAGATTGGATGTGCGTACATTGCACGTGATTAAATATTGTTATTTTTTTCTATTTTCTTATTTAACTCGGTTGTGAAATATTTTTTTAATTCCACGTGAAAAAGTAAAATAACTTATTGTCTATATACCTATATAGTTAATCAAAAGTATTAAAATTACCATAACCAATGTCAAAAATACGCAGTTAATTCGCATTAAGTACAATTTACCATAAATAGTACATGAATGTCAATATCCTTTTATGAAAAAGGTATTTTTATGCAAATAATTTCATTCTCATCGCAATCCTATGTTTTCATCTTATAATTTGCATGAATTCATGATATTTTACACCCTTTACAATTTTAATAATCAATTCCCACTTTAATGTGATATCTCGTGACGCTAATAGACTCTTAAGGAAAGATCATATACTAATAACTTGAATCTTAATTATGAGATTTTTTCTAAGGTAATATTATTATATTTTATTGTTTATGTTCTGATTTGTCAAAGCAAGCTATGAAATGACTAATTAATATATTTCATGCTAGGATGCATATTTTTCTTGGTAGAGTTACTTGTTGTTGTTTGAGACATAAAATTGCTTTATAGCTAACTTTAACTATGTCACATAATTAGAGATTAGCTCATGTTATAACCCCTAAAAATATTAATTATTAATCACCATAGAGAAGTCGACACATGTCTTACACTATACCTAATCCAACTAATTCAAGACCAAGATAACTTCTGCCTCAGCACGACCGAATTGATTGGCCAACATCTTGCGTAACCGAGTTAAAATGTAACATTACTCGGCCCACCCCTCAATTGATTCCATCAACAACCTGACTCGGCCCACTATTCAGCCGACATCTTGCGTAACCGAGTCAAAAGGTAGTACTTTTTGACCCTGTTGATGTTCGTGAACAAACAGTTGATGGGGGTTGCAGAGTTGTTGGATCGTCGAGAGATTGGATCGTTGAGAGGGATGGAGGGCTACTTTTCTTCTTTAACTTTACGCCTAGTTCTCAGAGCTCGGGGTGGGCGGATCACCTGCACACACACAAGAATCACGGGAGTACGGGGTTTGTTTCCCCCGTGGTATCTCCGACGATCAAGTCAGCTGGTGGTTTTGGGTGAGGTAAAGGATGAATAGTGTGTCCTTCTAATACGCGACTAGAGAGTTTTTAGGTAATGAGAGAATCCGAACCCCTTTTCAGGACGAATAGCATATGTATTTATAGAGGATGCTAAGGGCGGAATAGGCATTTAGTGAGAGTGCTATTTATGATGATGATGAGTGATGAGCTAGAGGCTGAGTCACCCTCTGCCCGCTATGTGTCGACTGGTGAATGATGGGAGGTCATGTTGGTGACATGGGGAATCAGCAGCCGTCGAGGCTTGTTAGCGAGTGACGTGGAGTCACTTCTGTGGCATGGGGACCCTGTGGCCGTCGGGGCTTGTCGGCGGGTGATGTAGAGTCACTTCTGTGGCATGAGGACCCTGCAGCCGTCGGGGCTTGTCGGCGGTTGACATGAAGTCGTAATGATGATATAAATGGTAAAATAAGGCTGAGAATTAATGTTCTGAGTCGGCCTTAGGGGAAGAGTCGGCCGATTGCTGAGTCACAATCTTTGGGTCGACTGAGTCTGTCTTTCGAGTCGTCTTTAGAGAATGAGGTCGGCTCAACCGAGTTTGTTCTCAGGACAGCATGTTTGTGAGAAAATAGGGGACACCCTATAACAGGCCCCGGACCCGAGGAGCCGAAAGACAACAGTTTCCTCGAATCTCTTGCCAGCCGACTACTCTCTCATTAACTACCCTGACAACATCACTATTACTCTGGTCCCCATAGCCTTTATGACTCATCAAACCTAGTTAGTGATATGAGTCGCCGTGCGAGCACCTTTGATCATGGAATTATCAAAGGTGGGTTGAGAAGATAATAGAAAACACAAGACAATTCAGTTTTGGTGAAGGAAAATACATTATCTAGATTATAAGTATCAACTATTTTACAAATCTCTCTCACAATCTCTATAGAAAAGAGAACGGTCCTCTTAAATCTCAAATCTCACAAAATTCTGATTAGGCATCCCTGAACAACATGGTTTTTATTTATATAAACCCTAAAAACCAAATCCCAGTAATAATCTAGAATTCAGCTCAAAATCATCATGAGTCGACTTAAACGTGCACGAACCCCCTTGAGTCGACTTATGATTTCATAAGTCGACTCAGCAAAAACTTTTGTTAATTGTAACGGGTTTCGTGAGTTGACTCATGCCAACCTTGAGTCGACTCATAAGCTGAAAACTACACACTTCGATTTCGTGCTCTGCCGTTTTGCTTCACGCTTTAACCTGACGCTTCTATTCCCAAGCTACCATAAGAATCGTCTATCCTCAAGATCCCATGAGGATCACTAAACTCGCAAAGAGAAGGTACACCCGTATCAATTAGTACCAAGCACATGCTATCATTCATATAATAAATGACCATGTGACTCTCCTCCTTCAGCAATCGATATATAGCACATGTCTGTCGACTCAGTTATCTAGCTGGACTCAGCCCAAGTTAAAATCTTACCGCTCAGACCCACCATAAAAGGAGGGCGCATGAGGTAAGGCTCTCTGATTATATTTTAGGTAACTAAGAGCTAACTCTATACTTCTCCACTCAAAATCACCTAGTGACTTGATCGTCGGAAGAACAACCAGAGAACACATCTCCGCCCTCTTACGAGTTCCTTCATGTGTAGGGAAGAACAACAAGCCCCAAAACCATTCATCGGGAGAAATTAGAGGACCCTAATCATTCCACAAACTCTTAGATAATCCCATGTTTGATAACAGACATCAATAGTAGTCATTAAGGATAAACCTAGAAGCATTCTTTTTTCCTTTTCTCTCTTACATCATGGGAATTTTTTGGCATCTATTATCATTAGATTTTAAGCAGTGAAGAAACGGATTATACTATGAGTGACCAATCTTTTTGGGATTTATTGCTTACACTACTTATGGTCACAACGACGAAAGAAAGTTGAAGGTACATAAACACATATATTAAGAAAGTTCACGAACAATATTACATCATCAAGTAGGAACTTTATTTTGGATTATTCATCAAGTAGATATTTGAAAGAAACGATTCCGTAACCAAGTTATATTAAAAAAAATAAACCAAACAATAATAATATTTTACCACGTGACATGCATGTGCATCTCATCTAATAAACTTAAGAGAAACATTTAAAAATATTTGACCACACAAAATGCATGTGTATCCCACTTCAATAATTAAAGATTGAGGGCTAATATTTAAATTAGATATTTTTTTAGAAATAGATGACAGATTGCAGTGGAAACATGTTAATTTATTATGAGTGCGAAAATGCTAATGTGGCAGTATGTAGAGAGTTGGTTCTCATTTGGTCTTCCTTTATACATATTGTTGATGCTCGATATCAAACAACCAATGAACCCATAAGAGGATTGTTACGGGTTGGTGAAGGATGATGGAGGGCACGTTCCCTTCTCCAGCTTTACGCCTAGTTCTTGAATGAGGGTCTGATGTCTGCGCTGCACGGACAGAAATAACTCGTGAGAGGGCGGGGACCGGTTCCCCCGTGGTTCCTCCGACGATCAAGTCAGTTGATAAACATGAGCTTGAGTGGAGTTTAGAACTATGCGTTCTTATGCTATGTGCATTAGAGATTATCATCTCCCAGATTGGATCAAGAGGAAGATTTAGATTGCTCTGAGAGTTGTTTGTTCGCTTAGATTAGGTTACCTCCCCTTTTTTTCCTTTGTCGGTGAACATCTTTCATATATAGCATGGGTGTCTGTGGTAGATTGGTTATTTCGGCCATATAGAATGGAGGTGACAAAGCGTGAGCTGGAAGATGAGTCATCCCTCTCTTTACAAGTGTCGGCCGGCGACTGGAAGAGAAGTCATCTCAGCATGGAAGATCGTGTCTCCGTGATATCTGGGAAGTGACTTCCGAATGTGGCAGAGGGCATGTAGGCATACTGAGTCATCCCTCATTTTACAGGTGTCAATTAGCGATTGGAGGGGAAGTCATTTCATTATGGGAGAATGTATCTCTGTATTTTCCAGGAAGTGGTTGAGCTGACAAGTCATGGAGATTTTGTCAGGCTAATAACTGGATAAGACTTGTTCGAGATGGACCGAGATGTCGATATTTGCTCTGGGAGAGAGGCTTAAGGCCGGTGCCGAGTCCTCAACTTAATCGTCAGCAGGAAACACCCCTTAAGTCGTCTCTGAGGAATGCCCAGTGAGTGGTCGACTGTCTTAAATAGGGCCTTCCCTGATAAGAGGGTCGACCGGCACCACCTTTCGCGTCTACTTAGGAGTGTCGGTCTATTCGACTGGGCAAAACGTCATCTTATCTTAGCTTAATAACCGTCTTTTGAGTCGGTATAAAGATGCCGCTTCGTCTGGCATGTCAGGATCTCTTGTATCAGCTAGTATTACCTCTTGTGTCGACACCAGGGTGCCGACTTGACGAGTCGGTGGGGCCGAGACCTCTGTAATTATGCCTTGGGTTTATCCCTGATAAGGTACTAAGGTCTTAATATTTGACTTAGGAGTCCAAATGCCTAGAACTCTTGGGAGCGGACTAGGGCACTCTTTCCCCTAAGGCTGGGAGATGACTGTGGGAGTCGACTAAAGGGTTGAGCTTGTTTTGCTTAGGACTCTTATCGTATCATTTCGCAAAATACTGTATCTTGGGTGAGTGAATCACCATAACAGTTGGCCCCTTTCACTTGGAGTTGGCTTTTAGTCGACTCAAAAAGAAATAAGATATGTTTTGATCAATACAGGTCTACTGAAGGCAAGAAGCTGAAAAGTCTTTATCTTAGAGATGTGGCTTGTTATTATGGGGCATCTATAGTCCTTGTCGACAAACTGAAGGATCAACTTGCTCATCTGGACTCAGAGAAGCATAGAAAGAAGGTGGTTGATGATTGGCGTCACAGTTAGGGGTGTCCATCTGGGCCGGGTAAAACCGGAGCCCAGACCCGGGCCCGGGTCTAAGCGTGCCGGAAACCGGGCCGGCCCGATTTTGAAAATTTTTATTTTTTTAATTTTTAAAGAAAAAGGTAAAAATAGACACAATTTTGATTAAAAAATTATATTATAAATCATTTGTAATTATATAATTTACAAATATTAAAAATATAAAAATTAAAATAATATAAAATAATTATAGAATTTATAAAAATAAACAAAATTAAAAATAATTGTAGATATCAAAGGGGCTGTTGAATTTATAGAAATAAACAAAATTAAAAATAATTGTAGAATTCAAAGAGCCCCAAGGCCCTATCAAAGACTTTTAAATATATATGTTGTAGCTAGAATTTGAACCACTAACCTCCTCTCCAAACTCCTAAATTTTACCACTAGAATAAATAGCCCAAAATATTCATGCCATTCATATATTATACATAAACAAATTGTAAGTACTTATAGAAATTACATAAATAAATTGTATTATATATAAACATATATAATACACACACACACACACACACACACACACACACACACAC
>BQKN01064964.1:113270-146512 GCA_022839385.1 Asparagus kiusianus | reverse complement strand
TATAGAGAGAGAGAGAGAGAGAGAGAGAGAGAGAGAGAGTAAAACTTCTGTCAACTTAAGTGGACGTCCACTAAGTTTCTTAGTCATTGATGATCACTTGATTGAGCTACATTGTGGATGATCCGCTCCGTTGAACTTGATCTACATATTCTAAAACCCTAACATACCAAATTTGGGGTGAACCCGTCGTAGTTTGACCATTCATCCACTCGTATCAATTTTAACGGTTTCGAATGAATAGAACTTTTTACATGGCTCGACGGAGGGTCAAACCACAACGGGTTCACCCCAAATTTGGTGTGTTGGGGTTTTAAATATGTAGATCAAGTTTAACGGAGCGGATCATCCACAATGTAGCTCAATCAAGTGATCATCAATGACTAAGAAACTTAGTGGACGTCTACTTAAGTTGACAGAAATTTTTATCTCTCTCTCTCTCTATATATATATATATATATATATATATATATATATATATATATATACACACACACACACATACATACATACATACATACATACATACATATATAAAAAAGTATCATATATACATATATTATACATGTAAAAAAATAAAAATAAAAAAATAAAAATAAAAAAATAAAAATAAATTACTATTTCGGTCCGGGCTCGGGCCCGGGTAGGGCACCGATGACCGGGCCGCGGGCTTTTGGGACACCCCTAGTCACAGTCCTATAGGGAAGGTTGAAGTAGTCTTAGTTTGTAAATCCGTGGTTGATTACTTTGCCTCCTTAGCATCTCGCGACTCTCATCCGACTCCAGATTGCTTCTATCCTTCCTGCGTCTCTTGTTGTCTCGACTTGCTAAAAGATGTCAAGAAAATTAGAGGTGGTTTGGATTTGTCAGCGAATGACGATGATGTCGAGCCTGTTGCTGGGGCCCCTGGGAAACTTCTACCCTTGCTGCCACTAGGAGTCCGCCAAGTCTAACTCCTGAGTCTAGTCGAGGGCTTTGAAGACCTGTATCTTTCAATTTTTTTCTTTTCTCTTTTTTATTGTATAAGAGTTTGTAATGAAGTTTACTCTTATTGAATGAAAATTAACTTTTGCCTTCATTCTTGAGCTTGCCCTTATTGTTTGCATTCTTGTAGCTTTGTAGCTTCATTCTCATCTAAGATGTTGGTTGAAGTGAGTTAGTTGTAGTGTGTCGACCCGTACTGGGGACTTATGATAACTAGTTCATTTGATGCCTTATTCTGGTTGAGCGTTTAATTAACCAGAACTTGACAGACGACTGCTTAAGTTATTAGTCATACACTTAATATTCGTACATTAGGTTTATGAATACCTTTTTTGTCAGAATGGCAACTCTGAGGTTGGATGCTTAGGTCTTCATAATCCTCGTAAGGTTGAGTAGTGACTGTAGGAGTCGACCATATGGTTGTGCCTTGGGCTTATCTTGATAAAGAGCCAAGGGCTTGACATTCGACTAAAAAGTCGTTGTGTCTTGGGCTTATCTTGAAAAAGAGCCAATGGCTTAATATTTGACTGAGGAGTCATTGTGCCTAGAATTCTTGAGAGTTGACTTGGTCTTTCTTTCCCCTAAGGCCGAGACATGACTGTGGGAGTCGGACAAATGGTTGTGCCTTAGATTTATTTCTGATAAGGTACCAAGGGCTTGTCCATGATGATCGATGAGAGCCGAATGAATCGACCATAAGTTGTGCATTGAGCTTACCTTGATAAAGAGCCAAGGACTTGATATTCGACTGAGGAGTCATTGTGCCTTGGGCTTATCTTGATAAAGAGCCAAGGGCTTAATATTCGACTAAGGAGTCATTGTACCTTGGGCTTATCTTGATAAAGAGCCAATGGCTTGATATTCGATTGAGGAGTCGTTGTGCCTTGGGCTTATCTTGATAAAGAGTCAAGGGCTTGATAGTCGACTGAGGAGTCGTTATGCCTAGAACTCTTAAGAGTTGACTAGGTCTTTCTTTCCCTTAAGACCGAGAGATAACTGTAGGTGTCGGCCAAAGGGTTGTACCTTGGATTATTCCTGATAAGATACCAAGGGCTTGTCCATGATGATCGATAAGAGCCGGAGGAATTGACCATAAGTTGTACCTTGGGCTTACCTTGATAAAGAGACAAGGGCTTGATATTCGACTGAGGAGTCGTTGTGCCTTGATCTTATCTTGATAAAGAGCCAAGAGCTTGATATTCGACTGAAGAGTCGTGTCTTGGGCTTATCTTGATAAAGAGCCAAATGCTTGATATTCGATTGAAGAGTCGTTGTGCCTTGGGCTTATCTTGATAAGGAGCCAAAAGGCTTGATATTCGACTGATGAGTTGTTATGCCTTAGACTTATCTTGATAAAGAGTCAAGGGCTTGAATATTCGACTGAGGAGTCGTTGTGCCTAGAACTCTTGAGAGTTGACTAGGTCTTTCTTTACCCTAAGGCCAAGAGATGACTGTGGGAGTCTGCCAAAGGGTTGTACCTTGAATTATTCCTGATAAGGTACCAAGGGCTTGTCCATGATGATCGATGAGAGCCGGAGGAATTGATCATAAGTTGTGCCTTGGGCTTACCTTGATAAAGAGCTAAGAGCTTGATATTCGACTGAGGAGTCGTTGTGCCTTGGGCTTATCTTGATAAAGAGCCAAGAGCTTGATATTCGACTGAGGAGTCGTTGTGCCTGGAACTCTTAAGAGTTGACTAGGAATTTATTTCCCCTATGGTCGAGAGATGATTATGGGAGTCGACCAAAGGGTTGTGCCTTGGATTTATTCCTGATATGTGCAACCAATGAAATCAGACCCATCCGTGCACAAGGAAAATACTTGTAAACCTTCCACGTGTTCTTACTTTAACCGAATCCAACCAGATATATCTTACCATCCACGTGTTCAGTCATAACCTCTCCTTCCTTCTCCCTAACTAAAAAAGCTCTATCAATTACTCCGCCTTCGTTTAAGGGGCTGTTTGGTTGGCTAAGAAACTAAGAAAAGGAAATCAAAACACCCAACACATCCATGTGAAAGTATTTGATTTTTTTTGTGTTTGATTGAAAAAAGAAAAAAGAGATGTTGTACATATAGAAACTACCTACTAGTAAGATATGCAAAATGATCAGATTGGTATATTTTATAGAGGCTTGGTGACATGTTGGTATATATTTTTTAGTTTTATCAGATTGGTATATTTTGTCGACTCCGGCGCCAAATACACCTTAAATTTGGTCGGAGTTACTGTTCCGATCAGGCCTGACGGGATTTCTTGCATAAAACCCCCTCATTAAAACCCCATCATGCTCCTAACCCTCTCCTCCCCCCTCTCCCTCCTCATCCTCCTCCTCTTCAACCTCCCCCTCTCCCTCCTCCTCCTCATCCTCTTCCTCCTCTCCTTATCCTCTTCAACAAAACCTCGTCATCATGATCGTCATCATGGCATCAAACAGATTGTGGAGAAGATGAAAGCTGAGGGAATGTGGTCTGATCTAATGATTCAATCTATGGCTTGCAAGTTTGTTCTCCCTCTATATGCTTCTCTTGACAAAGCTTCTGATGTTAAGAGGGTTTGGAAAGTGTGTGAGGCTAAACCTCGTCGTGGTTGTGTAGATAAGGCTGAGGAAGTATTTGAGAAAACATTGAAGTTGGGAAATAAAGTTTCATCAAAATTCTATGATGCTCTTCTGAGGATATATGTTAAAAATAAACTTCTATTTGAGGGGAAAGATTTGGTTAAGTGCATGAAAGAGAATGGATGAAGACAAGCTGGGTTCAGAAATAGGATGAAATTACATGAGTTGTTGCTTGAAGCCTACTTGAACGCAAGGATTCCAACGTATGGTTTTACGGAAAGGATGAAGGCTGATAATATTTTCCCAAACAAGAAGCTAGCTGAGCTACTAGCACCTCTGGATGAATTTAGGAGGAGGAGGGAGAGGGGGAGGTTGAAGAGGATGAGGAGGAGGAAGAGGATGAGGAGGGGGAGGGGGGGGGGGAGAGGGTTAGGAGCATGACATGGTTTTAATGAGGGGGTTTTATGTAAGAAATCTCGTCAGGATTGGTCGGAACAGTAACTCCGGCCAAATTTAAGGTGTATTTGGCGTCGGATTCGACAAAATATACCAATCTGACAAAACTAAAAGAAAATATACCAACATGCCACCAAGCCTCTACAAAATATACCAATCTGGTCATTTTGCCTAGAAAGATAATAGTGACATGAAACCCAAATTTAAGAAAATCTATTTCCTCCTAAAAGTCACGAAATAAGTTTGAAAACGTTAAAATGGGTCCCAAAACTTAATCCCCTAAACTTGAGTTTGTACAAACATTAATGCCTCAAGGACCCAAACAGGAGACCCAAAGCATGTGACTTGTGAGATGTCATACACTGTTCAGTGTATGATGCAACCGGATAGCAACAACTCACGTGACCCACGCCTTGGGTCCGCAACACCTTTGTACAAAATCAACCAAACAGCCCCTAAATTTTCAACGTCCCGAAATTTTCTTTTACCTTTCCTGAAAACTTTTCGAAGGGCGTCGAATTTTAAATTTCTATCACCTGTAAATTTGCTACTTTACCTTCTCGCTCGAATCGAAAGCCCTCGCTTCTCAATCTCGATGGTGAGAGTCCTCTAAACCCTAAAAACCCTTTGATCCTCGTCGATTTTTCTCTGATTCATCGACTTTGAAACTCTTTTCGTTGAAATTGTCGTGGCTTTGGTCTGGTACGCTGCTCTCCTGCTTGATTTTGTTCGGACTAGGGTTTTGTAAATAGAAACATTGATTTCCCCTCTTCTCTCTAAAAAAAAAGTTGGGTTTAGTTGCGTGATCACGGCCGCTTCCTCATACTTAGGTATTCTGTTCAGTTTTCTCGTTGGCCTGCGCCTTTGAAGTGCGTTTTGGGTGTTTTTCCCCCCTTGTACATGCAATCACTTTTGTGTGATCTAGGTTCTGAGTTCATGTTTTTTGTCTTGATCTAGAGAGATTGTTGGTTGAGAAGGGAAACTTGGATGAACATTGTTCAAAAGTTAACAAACATCTGATTGAACTACTTATGTGACAAGTTGCTCCTTAGCCTGTTAAGATCTATTTAGATTGGATTCTTTTTTCCCCTCCTTTTTGGTGAAATTTTTTTGTCTGTAGGCATTCATAACCGCGAGCAGGCTGAGTTTTTATTCAACAGGACTAGCAGGATGATATTATGCCTTTTAGTAATCATTGAGTAGCAACATTAGCTTCAGTTGTCATTGAATTTGCCATTGGACTGTGAGCTTTTTGTAAAAAAATAAATTATATTGGTTTACTTTCCTTATTTTGTTAACATGCAAGTATCTAGACACACGCATACACGCAACGTACTTGTGTCTTTGTGTGTTCATGTTTATTATGTATATTATATATTTGAAGTTCATTTACCGTATGATAATTATGAGCTCTTTCTGTTGTTCAGGTCAGTCCTTCCTTTCTGGTGTGCAATTCAGTGTCTAGGTTGAAGTAAGCCGATAGATGCAATTATTTGGGTGAATTGTTGAGTCATCTGTGAGAATAGATGACGAGCTGTACTAGATCTGGGCGGATCCTGAAACAGGAAGGAACTAGCAGCACAAAGAGTGGGAATGCTGCTGCCAAAGTGAAAGACACAAAAGATTCCCCTACTTCTCGTTCAACAGCAACTACTACAAGGAATAAGGCGAATAATACTACTACTGCTAAAGAGGCCAGAAGCTTGACAACTTCAAGCCCTAGCTCAAGGAAAACTGGGAGGCTTGATGCTCAGGCATCATCAACTCCTCCTGACAAGAAACAGAAAAAAAGATCACAAAGTCCTTTGAGAAGGTCTGAGAGAATTGAGAAGAATGCGGTTTCAAGTTCTCCCGAGTCAAAAAAGCTGAATGAGAGTTCAGGTCCACCATCAAAAAAGAAAAAGTTACATGACGATAAAAACGGAGGTACAGGCACCGATAACGAGAGCAAGGATAATAACCTGGATATTAAGATTAGTGAAATATCAAAAAAGAAAACAGGAACCCCACGCAGGTACAGGGCATTGCTAAAGTCTAAGCTGGATGAAATTTCAGGTAAGTTTGGACATTCATTTCGCCTTAAGTTATGCTTCATTTCTGAACAAATTATTGTAGAAACCTAGACTTCCAGTGTGCTTCATTCCTGAACAAATCAATGTAGAAACCTAGACTTCCATTGTGCTTTAGCTATTTGAAAACTGGATGTTGCCTGACCCTCCTTGTATTTGTGCATGACCCTGATTTGATTATTATTTTAACTTGATAAGCAATCTGGAATTATCAACATCTCTTCTTTCTTTTCTTCTTTGGGTTTAGATGAATTTAAAGTGGACATTGCATTAAATGGGAACTGCTCTAAGTCAACCTCCAGTAATTCTAAGAAAATGAGCGAGGGTTTAGATGAATGCAATGGAAAAAAGGAAGATACACTGTGCAGGAAATATTCTGTTGACAGTAGCAAAGAAGCTGCTGAAGGATGTAGTTCTGGTTCAAGAGACCTTGATGATTTGACCGTGGATGATGACAGACTGAAGAAATCAACTTGTACAAGTGGAAAGAAAAAAATCGTGGACAAATCCCCAGTGCCGAAGTGCAATGGTATTTCCAAGAAGTCGTCTCCGGTTGGATTATCTGCCAAAAATAATGGTGGCTGTGTTTCTCAAAGAGAGATGCATGGTATGCATAACATGCACCATACACACGAGGTGTGTGTAGAAAAATTGAAAGAGTCAGAACTGATTGCTTCTACTTCTGAAGGAAAATCCTTAGCTGTGGACGCAAGTCTGGAGTGTAGGGTCAATTTCAAAGGTTCCAAGAATGGAAGGACATCTACTGATGTTTATTCTGGTGGAACAGCAATAGCAGGGACTAGAGATGGTTCTAATACAGAGATTTCTAAAGCTGATGTTACTTCATCACCTTGTGAGGCCACATATAAAGATGTTAAAAGATGCACTGCTTGCAATAAACTTGAAAGGTACTCTCATTTTATTAAACCATTTTTGTTAAGAACATCATACACACACACACACAAACCTTTGCTCTCTGTTGGGGTTTTGTCATAGTAGACCCCAAACATTTGTTAATTGTATACTTAGACCCCAAATCTTCATATTTCTGAAGTAGAACTAGGAACCCCTGATCTCTTAAGCCGTTTGAACCCCCCCCCCCCCCACCCAAAAACCAAAAAAAAAAAAACCCGCGTGGGATGGACTCTGTTCAAAACAACCCCTGCATTTTTCTCAATATTCAGTGTCGAATAAAATGCTTCTTGTGATTTTGTCCTGCATTTCTTATGAATCTATGTTATCACAGCAAAGTGTTATTATTTACACGGTCAAAATCTTCTATTGATGCCTGAGATGAAACCTATTGAAAAATCTCTGTTTTGTCCAGGGTTCACAATGTTTCAGAAGATCACGAATTGTGTTTATGTAATTCCCGAAGAGAAAGCAAATTAACACCCTCTAGTATTGAGGTTTGATCCCCTCGCCATTTATTCCGACTTGTTAAATTTAAACTTATTACTTTATATCGAATGTGAATATGGTGGCAAAAAAGCTGCTTAAATGGATTTTCCAAAAGTTTGTTGCTTCATGAAAACACTCGGGCTTCAATTCTATATTGCATAATATTCTGTAAATTTTGTACCTTTTGTCTTGTAAATAGATTGCATGCCAAGCATGGTTTTTTCTCTATACCAGTATTTAATATTACAGAAGTTTGGGTGTTTGGACTGATTAAAATCATTCTCTGCAGATTCAATATTTTTATTGAGTGCAGGGAAGTATCTCTATGACTACATCTCTGTTTTTTACCCATTGGATTGCTTGGAGATTCTTGCTAAAGAAATTAATTATGGTTACTCCCCAAATATTAGGAGATAGAATAGTTATAGGAGTTTCTTTCTACGAATCTCAAAGCGATCCAATGGTTAAAAAATGCTAGTAGAATCCTTTTCTACTGATAGTAGCTGGGGTGGCGCGGGGTTGGGGGGTTGGGTGGGTGCGTGTTAGAAAAAAGGGACAGCGATGTCATTTCCGTCAGTAGGTACGATGACCCCTTTCCGACAATGGAATTAGCATCAAGGTTAATGCCACAATTCCATTCAGTAGTTCCAAACAAATCCAATAGTGGGATTGGGTCTCTGTAGGGTGTCTATCGGTTAATTATAGGCCCAGTTCACTTGTGCGTATATCTATGTATGTCTGTATCTATATGTGTGTATGAGTGTATGTGTATGTATACATCTAGATACATAGTATATTAGATAAATTGATGTATAGCCCTATAGCATATCATTCTATGGACAACAAAACATTCGTTACATTATTGACGACATCACCGACATACAATTTAACTGTAAATCGAGAAACATTATGAACTATCCATGGTTATGAACCATCTTTGGTTCATGGTAATGAACTTTTTGTTTGTCCATAGAGTGCTACATTATATCGCTATACTTTTATTACTTTAATATAGTATGTATCTAGATGTATGCATACTTACCCACATGCATACATAATCATACGTAGATACATATTATATACATACATATACACGAGTGAATGGGACCTAGAATCTGCAGACAACACCCTACAATGACCCATTCCCACCAGTGTTGTAAATAGCGGCCAATAGCGGGGCTATAGCGGCGCGAATAGCGGTCGCGGCCCTTCAGCGCTACGCGTAGGGGTTTCGCGGCTGGCTTAAGCGGGAAAATCCGCTATTCATTCGAATAGCGCGTAAAAGCGGATTTTAGCGGGTTAAAAGCGGGTTTTCGCGGTTAAAAGCGGGTTTTCGCGGTTAAAAACGGATTTTCGCGGTTAAAAGCGGATTTTTGTTGTTAAAAGCGGCTAAACCCGCTATCACACATATTATGATGCTATATTTCTTGAATTTCTTCATAGTTTCATTCATACAACAAGCTTATTAATTGTTATTTATTGATAATACAAGAAATTTACAACTAATTGAATTTTTAGATTTTTTTATGAATTTTCTTATTATTTAGGATATTTAAATATATTTAAATTTGACCGCTATTTGACTGTGCGTTATTTATCGCGATTTCGCCGCAATAACCCGATATAGCCTTAGCGGTACCTCGCCGCGACGCGCCGCGATCCGCTATCAGCAACCTTGATTCCCACTAATGGATTTGTATCAAATTAGTGTGTATGTGGGCGCGTGTGTGGGCTGTGTATGCATGCATCTCTGCATATGAACTATATTAGGTAAATAAATGCAGAGGAGTAGCAGTCCACGGACTAAAAGAAAAGTTTGCTACCACTCACCAACCAAAGACATGGTTCATACCCATGGGTAATTCATAATGTTCATGTTGATTTACACTTAAATTGTACGTGAATAATGTTCTGGTTATGAGATTTCTAACCTGTCATGAAATATTCCTGAACATAAACCATTAGATATATAGTTAGTTCACTTTGCAGCCTTTGCACCTCTGTGGCTGAATTTGAACCTGGATTTAGTTCTTTGTTGGGGTTACATTAATCAACCCGGCAACCATTACATTGACTCGCTTTCTTGTGGTGCATAAGTATAACTTACCTTTTGAAGGGAAAACTCATTTGCCTGGCTGTAGATGTGACATGATATTGTTTCTTCTAGAGGATTTGTGGAGCAAATGTACCTAAATAACACTGGCAATTGTATAGTTGCATCCCACACATTCTCATTTTAGCACTCTTTCTTTATTGTTATGTGGAAGATCAAAATAAACATCTTGTATGATGCTGACTGTTGTTTTTTATTTTGAAATTAAGATGCCAAAATGTGATTACTCTTAGTATATATCTGTATTCTAAATTACTTATTTTACTTTATGTTTGTTCTTGTTTTATCATTATTATCTTATTACCTTACGTAGTATTGATTCTAATTTAGGTCATGTAACTGACATGTATTACTTTTATTGGTAGGAACCCTGTGGGATAGTTTCTAGTCCCTGTCAAAGTGAAACTGAAGCCATATGTTTGCAAGGAAATTATGTTGAAGGAAATTTAATGCCTGAAGTTAGAGAACATTCACCTCGATCTAAAAAGTACTGCTTAATGATCAACTTTACAGCACCTGATTAATTTACCATTTTACAAGACCTCGTAGTGCTGATATTTGCAATAACCATCTCCAGTTTAATAATCTTCACTATTGCTTTTTTTCCTTGTCAGACAGCATTGCTTGGTTACATCACCCATCAAAGAGAATTTGTCTGTCCCTGTGGATGTTGTAATCTTTTTTTCCCCTCTTTGACATTCATAATATTTATTATTCTTTTAAGGAGCCCATTTCCTCTTTAAGTTTCTATATTTTGGATCCAAGTTAATGTTGCCATTTTTTCTTTTATATTTTGCATTAGGGTAGGGGGAAATCCGGAGTCAGCGATGGAGGTCACATGTATGAAGAACGCTTGAGAGTTACTAGTCCAAATGAGTCATCTACGGAAGTCCAAACTGAAAGTGGCCTGAATAGATGTGTCATCTGCAAGCAGTCTGGAGAGCTCTTGTGAGTAGTATTGTTGTGGTTACTCCAATTGATTGAAGAGTAGTATTGTCCTCTCCAAGCACCGAAGTTAATATGCATGAACATGTGTATTACATTGTTGTCATTACCATGTTAGTGTAACCAAGGTTTTAAATGTTGGCCGACATGTCTGACATGTCGGTTTGAGGGCTTGAGCGACACGGCATGAGCGTTTTCAACTTGTATGTCGCCATGTCGGTTTTCAGGACCAAATCGAAACTATTGGGGCCATATCGGGCATATCGGCCTATTTTCCAGCTTTGAAAAATCGGTCGATGTGGCCTTTTTTTAGATCTATTTTCTGTTATTGGGTTTGAGTTTAGTGATAAAAACCCAAATCCGTTTGACCCGTTCTCATGTTTAAGAGTTTCTTATGAACCCGATAGAAAGAAAAGAGAAAAATTAGGGTTGCAACGGACTTGGGAACTCATCACTCCTTTCGTGAATGACGTCGCCCTTCCCCCACCTCCATCTCGGCCCCCCGTCGTCCATCTCTCGTTGTGCCTCGAAATCCGAACCCAACCGAACCCGAGGACGACAGGGTATCCCGTCGTCGGGATAAAGGGAAGAGGGTGGTCAGTGACTCATCCGAAGGACCCCGAGCAGACGAAGAAGAAGAAGAGCCCCGACACTACCTCCCTGCGATGTCCTGTCGCCGACACTGCCTCCTTGTGACGTCCCGCCGCCGACACTGCCTCCTTGCAACGTTCGGAATCCACCCATCACTGGCGCCACCTCTAGAATTTATAAAGTATGTTTATATTGAATTTAGGAATACTTAGATTACATTTAGGACATGATATTATACATATGCACACCACCCATATGGCAATCCGATATTTAGTCCATGTCCCCCGATATATCCCCAATTTCCGCTATCCGACATGGATTTCAGCCGTGAACTCGACATCCGACATTTAAAACCTTGAGTGTAACTGTTTTCCTCTCAAAATGATGCCTGCTGTAAATCTAAAGCCAAGAAAGATCCATGTGATTTTTCTTGTGTAGGCTGCACTCAGATATAGTCATGAGTCTTTGGTTTATGCCACATTCACTGCATCGGAGAAGTCAATAAACCAATTTGGTCACTTATTGTGGCAATCTCGACTTTAATTGTTGCTCCGTAACTGATACCATTTTGATAAGCAAAGTCTTTGCTGATCTGAAATTGACTTTATACTTTATCTGTGAAAAGGACTAATGGTGATCATATAGGCTGTCTTTGCTAATATTTGCGATTTAAAAGTTGTTAAGCCCTGTATTGGCCTTTACTTAATCTTTCTTCTTGCCAGTGAACATTGAAGGGTATCCGGATGCTGAATCATGATTTTTAAGCTATTCTCTGGGGTTCCTATTTTTCTTCAAGATAATTACTTTTTTTAATCATGTCTTAAGTTTGCATACCACTGAACATTTGACGTTAGTATGTAATCTTAGGTGCTGTGATGGAAAAGGGTGCAAAAGTAGTTACCATCTTTCTTGTTTAAGTCCACCTCTGCAAGACATTCCACCCGGTGTCTGGCTCTGTCACTTTTGTTTCAGAAAAAAAGTGGAATTAGGGGTATATTCTGTGTCGGACGGAATAGAATCTGTTTGGGATGTCAAAGAAGGTGAGAATGATTTGCGATTAGGTGTTTTTCAGGCTAGTCCATGTCATGCTTCTTAAGATGATTATTCTTACTAATATTGTCATGGGCTCTGTGGTGTTAGAAATGCAGAATGGGAAGCAGTATTTTGTCAAATATAAAGGCCTTGCCCATGTTCACAACCGATGGGTTCCTGAAAGTCAGATTCTTCTTGAAGCTCCTATGCTTGTAGCCAACTTTGAGAGAGGACATCAGAAAGAGAAGGTTACCTGTCTTTTTGCTATTGCCAAGTCAAACTTTTCCTTCTGATATTCTTTCTGCAGTAAACTTTTTTCGACTTTGCCTATTGACTTCTTACGTCAAACCTTCTTGCTCCCAGGCAACAAGGTGGAAACAAGAGTGGGCTGAACCTCACCGTCTGTTACAGAAAAGACAGACGGTGTCCCAAAGTTTGGCGGATGGATCTTCTATTGAGCATGGGCATGCATACTGCTATCATGAGTGGCTTGTGAAATGGAAAGGCCTTGGTTATGAGCATGCCACGTGGGAGTTGGAAAATTCACCATTTTTATGCTCATCTGATGCTAGAGTGCTTATACATGATTTTGAAAATCGTCATGAGGAGGCGAGGAGAATCTGTGATCCTTTGAGGGCTGAAAAGGCACTATTCGATGCTCACACGCTTCAGTTAGAAACTTCAAATAACTTTCTCCTTGATTTTGTTACAAGGCAACTAAAAAGGTATATTTTCATGCAGGCTCTGCAAGTTAAAAAAAGTTCTTTTCACAAACTGACAAAGCTGGCTGATGATTTCCCTGCTGGAATTGATAATGATCATTTAAATTCTGTGAATCGGCTTAGGGAATTTTGGCACAAATCCCAAAATGCTATTTTTATTGATGATCAGGTGGGAATTTAGCTTTTACGTTCTGCTTTATTTCTTTTACTGCAAGTGATTTTCTTATGTAGGCTATGTGAAGTGTTATGATGCTTACTGCATTTTGTTAAATTTAAAACTAGAACATGAATCTATGGCTTGTGTTAATCTGTTGGTTTCTCTTAGGCTATCCAATGATGATATTTTCAGTCAATTGTTCTATATGGTAAGGATTTTATTTGAACTTACTAACTTGTGGTGTGGGTCAATCTCAAAAGTAACTGAATAACTTTATCAGTTACCACTTTTAGAGGTGGATGCTGCTAGGAGCAGTTTATAATCATAAAGTAGCAATTTTCAACTTTAAGAGCAGGAAGCTTCTAGGAAGAGTTTAGACAGAGGGAAAGGCAAATTTCAAGTGCAAAGTGAAAGATATTGTGGACAAAACTTGTTTTGTTAGAAATCCACTTAGTATCGAATATATTGATTGTAAATATGAGCAGCTATTCCTTGGCAGTTTGTGTCGTTTCCTTTTTCAAGGTGATCCACCTACTTGCTTAAGGCATAAGTCCACTGTGTACCTAATGGTCTCATGATTTTAGTTCTTCAATCAATGTTTAATAAAATACTTGTATCCATATTGTGTATATGAACTTGTGTACTTGTTTCTCGAACTTCACGTATGAAGTTCGTGTTTATAAAGATATGCACTTGATGAACATGGAATTTTCGTACAAAATCTGGTAGGATATATAAAAGCATAATAGCATAATTCACTTGTCATGTCTGGACTCGTATTTTTTGGCAGCTGAATAGTTGGCATATTTTTACTTATCTCATATGCTGTCATATATTGTTTTATTGTTACATGATTTATTAAGGTACTGAGTAAATCCCATGAAATCAAAGTGTAAGTTGGTTGACAGTGTTCAAGACATGTATCCAGCTAGCAATTGCCTGGATCTAATTTTTTTGATTTACAATCTTTTTGAGGCATGATCAGGATGAGTTATTAGCAAAGTGCTTATCTTATTCTATATGCCTCTATTGTATGTATTGTGCATCCATCATAATCCAATTTCACGTTGGTGTTTGAGCTGACGTTAGCAAACTTCACCTTAAGATATCTTACGTTTGTGTTCCCTTGGCAAAGAAGTTGTTAAAATGGTATTTACTGCATGTTTGCTAATTTTCATGACTAATCATTTATATGCCCCCGCGCGTGCACAAGTGTGTGTGTGAGCATTTGCGCATTTTAGCGATCTCTTGGTGATATCTACCATTGGTTTGAGATGCAATTCTCCCTTCACAACTTTATCAAATCATTGCCTCAGACAAACTTTTATATATTACTGTGATGTCTACATGCCATGAGTCCATATCTTGGATATCCAATTTTTCTCAGTATCTTTCTTAGAAAAGATCTGTAGTCCTCTCTATTGCTTTTGGGTCTTCACACATTTGTTTTGTTATTTGTATACTCATTTTTCCAAGTGCGTCACATTTGTTTTCTGTTATGAATGACTCGAAACCTATATGCTCGTCCTCGTAGATCAAATTTTCATCTGACTATGTTTTATCTAATCTTTCTGAATTTCTGTTTTATGCCTTATGTGTTTCATTGACGCCTGAAGGAGCGAATTATCAAGCCCATCTTGTTTATATCTTCTTTAAAGTCCCATACATGTCAGCCTATTCTTGTTATCTCAACCATAGCTTCTCTTTCACTATGGGAGACTGATTTCATGAGATTGGCGCCGTCCATCAATGTTGTCGTTTACACCGGTAATAAAAATATTCGGAAGCTTATTCGGACTTCAGAATTCTATGATGAAGGTGGTCGCATAATGTTTCAAGTGCTTCTATCACATCCTGATGCAATTATTGAGGTATCTCAATGTAATACTTTCCTTGCATTTGTTAAAAGTCATTTTATATAATCTTGTTCACGCCTTTCTAGTTATAGTTAAGTGTATGTTATTCTGCTTTTGTTTCTTTTAGTGGCTGATATTTGTTTGCAGCTGTGGAGTTCTGTTGCGCTGTTTTACTGGAATTATTTTATAAGTAGTTTTGATTTGAATTTATTTGTGTCTATTGAATATTCAGGACTTGGACTATCTGGATTGCATTGACTGGGAAGTACTAGTAATTGATGATTGTCAGAACCCCAGAGTGTCCAAACACCTTGAAGAATTTAAGAACCTTTCTACAGAATTCAGGCTGCTGCTTTTGAGTGGGCAACTGAAGGTAACCTATATCTATGTTTTAACCTTGTGCCTTGTATTTATCAATTATTTCCCATTTGCTCTGGATTTTCCAGGAAACTGTTGCTGAATACCTCAACTTTCTTTCCTTCCTTGAATCTGGACTAAAAGTGAATGATTCTAGTAGTTCCAAGTATGGTCCTAACGATACTGCTGGAACTCTTGCTATATTAAAAGGCAAACTAACACGTCATGTGGCATATGAGCGAAAACCAGGCTCATCAAAATTTCTAGAGTACTGGGTTCCTGTTCAGCTTTCTAACGTGCAACTTGAACAATACTGTTCGGCACTTATCTCCAATTCAACTGCGCTTCGCTCATGTTCAAAAGTTGATCTTGTTGGAGCTCTTCGCGACATTCTTATTTCTACAAGGAAGGTTAGCCCTTTGAACGCTGTCTGACTATATCTTGACCAATATCAGAAGAAAGAACTACCAAGCTGTGTGCTAAAAAGACGGCTTTGCTGTGATGTTTTCTCTGATCATTTTCATGACTTTATTACTTTTGTTGACAGTGCTGTGATCATCCTTACGTACTTGATGGATCGTTGCAAAGTTCTCTTATGAAAGACTTTCCAGCAGATAAGTACTTGGACATGGGAGTAAATGCTAGTGGTAAGCTACATTTACTTGATAAATTTCTCCAAGAGATAAAGAATCAAGGATTACGCGTGCTGATTCTTTTCCAGGTATAAAATTATCTATGGACATTTATCAAATAGTTCCTAAACTCTGTAAATCTATTTCCTGCTTTTTATGCTATAAATTATGTGCAGAAGATTGTAGTTGGATGTGTTTTTTCCTGAAAATTATGTCTTTTAAATTATTTATACTGAATGGATTACCATGTTCCAAATTTATTTATTTGATGAAATGAAGCCTAAAATTCTTATTATAATTTGAGTTAGCTCTTATAGTTAGTGTTGGATCATAGTTTTTAAATCATTCTGTAATAAAGTTAAATTCGTGTAGAGTATGTAAAGAATTTTCATGTTGTGAGATGCTATGCACTTTGATATTGCTCATTAACATTGAGAAGTTACTTGAACTGATGGTAAAACAGTGTCAACAAGACTGAGATGGATTTTTTTGTCCTCTATAGTCTAGAGACATTATATCTCTAATTAATTTTGTTCTTTTATGAAATGGTATGCCTGATTAGTCTTAAGAGTCTCATCTAAAAAAGTTAAAACAAGTAGATGCTTATTAAATAGTTAGACTATCAAAAAAAGAAAGATTTATTTATAATATGTTTATATAACAAAGATTTATGTATAATATGTTTATATAACATATTTTATAAACTTTAGTTTGACTAATGTTGATGCTTATGAGCTTATGCTTATCCAAGAGATATGATCCATTCATGTGCATAAAATTTTGCTTATTTATTTATTTATTCATGCTGCGGATTACACTATTTACCTTTAATCTCGTAATACATGTCTTTTTATCAAAAACATTTTGTTGAAAGCAAGATATTGTAGAGTAAAATATAACTAAGTGGTAGTTGATAAAAGATGTTAGGTTAAATAGGATTATGATAAAGATTATTTATGATTAAAGGTAAGAGGAGAAGAGAGAGTTCCAACAAGGAGTTAGGAAGATCAAAACCACAAATGCTGGAAAAATCTCAAAAGTAACTTACTAAATTTTTTTCCTTTTGAAAGTAGTAAGTGTATTTCATAGTATATATATCCATTTGTTCTGGAAATATATTGTTCTTTGTGCCTTGTTAGTGTTTCCGTAAATGTCCTCTTGTAGAAAATTAAGTTCTCATGCTTTAAAAAAATGCATTCTATCTATTCATCAATTGTTGTAGAAAATTGAATTAATGATGATTTTTACGACTCCCGCGACATATACGATATATCTATTCTCAAATGTTTCAATGAAAATATACTTTTAAAGTTATATAGCATACACTGTTGTTAAACTTATCACATAAGTTGGTATGTTGAAGGAATGCGTTTTCTAAAAAGATTAAATTGATAATTAATCTAGTTTTATCTTGTAAATGATGGGCACTAACTTAAACTGTGCCTAGATTGCTAACATTTAGTTACCAATTGGCAGATGAAAAAAGCGTCTGGATGCAAAATAATTCAGAAACGTAAAATCATAAATGGAAAATAAAAAGGCGACACCTGCATCAATGTGTCTAGCAGGATGGACCTCTCCACTAATTTATCTCTTAGTACTTATTTAGTAAAATGAGCTGTCACTTCATACTGTTATTACACACACACAAACACATGCAACCCCCCCCCCCCCACCAAAAAAAAACCCAAAAACAAAAACAAAACACATGCATAATCTCTATTAAATAAGTTCATTTATGTACTTATATACTTTTTGGTTTTGGTAGTCCATAGGCGGTGCTGGAAGGAATTCTATTGGTGATATTCTGGATGACTTTGTTCGTCAGAGATTTGGGCCTGATTCATATGAACGAGTAGACAATGGATTAAGTATGTCAAGGAAATTAACTGCTCTTAGTAAGTTTAATGACAAGGCAAATGGGAGATTCGTATTTCTGATAGAAAATCGGGCTTGCCTACCAAGTATTAAACTTTCTTCACTTGATGCTGTTGTTATATACAGTAGCGACTGGAACCCATTGAATGACCTTAGAGCGCTTCAGAAGATACATATAGAGTCTAGTTTTGAACATGTTAAAGTGTTTCGTTTTTATTCATCATGTACGGTTGAAGAGAAGGTTCTAATATTTGCAAGGCAAGATATTATTTTAGACAGTAACATCCGGAACATTAATCCTAGCAATAGCCACTTGCTACTCAGTTGGGGTGCCTTGAGTTTGTTCAATGAACTTGATGAGTTCCACCGGCAAAATGTGCATGACTATTTTAAAAATTCCATTGAGAAGTGTTTCTTAAATGATTCAACATTGAAATTCCTAAATGATGTTGTGGTGGAATTAGTGCAACAGTTGCCAGGAAGAGGTGAAAATAATAGTTACCAATGCTTGCTTTTGATTAAAGCTCAGCAGAGTGGAGCTTCATATTCAAGAAATATTAGTTTAGTAAGTGAGAGAAATGGAATATGCGCACTGGATAAAGATCCCTCTAGCTTCTGGTCAGATTTATTGGATAAAAGATACCCTGACTGGAGATTCATAAGTGAACCATCTCAAAGGATTCGAAGAAAGGTTCAACGTTTTGAAGAACCCATAAAGGTACCTGAAGTGGAAAAAGATGAAGCTAGAAAAAAACGTAGGAAGCTAACTACCAATACTGTGGATCCAAGCTCTCTACAGGCTTGGCTTGAAGACAAAACAAAGGGAATGGTAAAGGATGCTGAAGTCCTTAATGACAGTTCTCCCTGTCGCTTTAATCAACAAGCATTAATTTCCACAACAACACCAACTACTCCGAGTAGCACACCAATGGAACCAGGTGACACTTGCTGTTTACAGAAGATGAAATCATATTCTGTTGTCTTAGTTCACAATTATTCTTTGGACTTTCTATTGTTTTAACTCTCATCCCTGATGAGAAACTAATTGATGCAAAATATGCAGAAACATATGGAAGTCTATCTAGTGTTGGAAAAAACTGCATGCCAAATTCAGATGGTACGATCACACACGTAACTTCGTATTTACGAGCATCTTCCACACCTGATGCTGCTGCAGAGCCACATAAATTTCCCATCGGTGAATCTGAAGGAAGGCGCAATGCACAAAAGGTTCTCCATCTCCGTCTGAAGCCAGAAATATCTGAGCTATGCGACACTTTGAAACTTCATGTATGTATTCTAGTAAATCCTCCTGTTTTGTCTTTAATTAAAGCATGTACCATGACTAGGGGTGGAAATAAAGTGAATTCGGATCTAATACCACAGTATTTGTATTCGGTTCATACCCGACCATCTAATTCGTATTCGAATCCGAAACAAATAGCAAATATGTATTGGGATCTGATTTGATTAGTATTTGAATAGTCGACAGCTATTCGAATATTCGACAACTATTCACAAATATTTGTTAACAGTTTTTTAAGTCTTTTTTGAATTATTCGATTCATATTCAGTAAATATTCGATAATATTTGTTATCCTATCTTAGTAGTATAATGCAGCCAAACATGATACAGCCAATGAATATGCAACCTAGTGATAAATGAAATAATCACAAATCAAAACTTACATGAACCTATATGTGTAAAAAGCTTTTCGGATGCATAGAAATTATAATAACTAAAATTTATAGGTTTAAAGTGTAATATATAAACAAATAGTTTATTAAACAAACAAATTAAATCTATTTGTGGTTAAATTCCATTTCTTTATGAACCGAATACTAAACACTATTTGTTTGTTGTTAAATGAACTATGGAGTCGAATATGACCGAATACTTAAGCGAATAAATACCCAACTATTTGTTAAATATTTAGTTCGTTTCCACCCGTAAAGTCCATGAGTTTAATAGTCAACACTGTAAATGGAAAGCAGAAATTGGACCAAAATTATCATAATTGGTGAAAACATAATACCAAAACTTTTGAGACTAAAACAAGGCCAGCTTATGGAAATTTGGTGATGGTTTATGATGAATATCTTCTTGGAGAGTTATCTGGTATTAAATGGTGTTCCTTCATATTGTGAGATGCTGTACTTCAGAGTGTTATCTCAAATCTTTGTGTTGGTCACTTCTACTTATATTGCTTTTACATTTTCTTAATCTGTTAAGCTTGTGATAGCATTTAACAATTCTAATAGTTATTGTGTACATGTTTTCTTTTTATTGCATTGTGGCAGGTTCTATAGAATGCATAACTGACTTTGATGCACATGATCTAATGCAGGCTGATGTCAAGGATTTGGCATACACGCTTCTTGAGTATATCATGAATAATCATCATGTTGATCAAGATCCAGACACCATATTGCAAGCCTTCAAATTATCTCTGGTTAGACAAGCACATTATATTATGTTTTAACTCGATAAAACTGATATGTTGTTTTGGAGTTTTCCTTAGCTGCTTCTGCTTGAACATCAACCCTCATTTGGTTTTCTTTTTTATATCTTTATTCGTTGGTGTGATACTTCTTCATTGTACCTTGTACTATTTTCAAGAGATTTACGGTAAGAGCCTTGGTGATCGTTTGGGACCTTTTTATGTATTTAATTTAGGAAAGAAATACATGAAGTACACAGAAACTGAACAATTTGAGCAACTCACAATTGAGGCTTTGGAAACTTGAGGCAATTGCAAAATTGACCGCCAACAAGTGAGTTCTATAAAGAATTTCTTCTAACATGAGACTTTGAAAGCACATAACTACGGAACCTGTCACGGCAAGTTTGTGTAAATTTTCCTTTTATACAAGTGGGATTACATTTAGTTTTCGAGAATGGAACAAATAGTAAGTCTCTGCAATATGGAGTGGTAGTCTAAAGCTTGGGAACCATTGAAGGATTTCACATGATCAGCTACTCGGCTAGGCATGTCAAAGCTAGGAAATAGGGCTTTGAAATTGAAATATTTTATTCTTTAAAAATCATAACGCGTTATTGCTATTTTCAACATTGGCAAAGATGTTCAATGAGTCGTTTGTAAAGATAAAAAATGAGAGGTAGCCAAAATAGCGTATCTCTTAAAGTAGGTTAAACAATTTATTATTATTTAAATATTTTATAGATACATAATATTCAAAATCAAATAATATTAATAATCATCACAGTTTTCAAACATAACATCATGAAAATGCTATCACAAATCATTATATCATCACAATTTCACAACAAAATCAACCATGTATGCCTTAACAATCATTCCAAAAACATAGTTGTTAAAAAAATATACATCACACACTATCACAGTAAGTTCTAATAGGTAATAGAACATCATAAATTCAAAAACATCTTTTATTACTTCATAAATTTAAAAACATAGTAATCGAAGTGAAGTTACAACTTTTATTTTTGAAAGAAAAGAACCCGTTTTTATTACTTCTAAATCTGATTAATTTGAAAAAAGTAATTAGTAATTCTTTGACCTCTTTTTAATGTTTTTCAGTGCAGAATGTGATTAATTTGGGCCAAAAAAACTCAATCACAGGCATTAAAATTCTTTTAAAAATCAATCCAAGCCCTTGAATAATTTAACCTAAGCTATGGAGCGCTATGAAGACGCGTTATAAAGCGTACGCTATGGGTAAATTAGTGTACGTTATTTTGTTTTTGCGCTATTTTCCAGCGCTACGTAGCGATTGGGTGGCACTACGTTACGCTATGCGCTATTTTGCGCTACGGAACGCGTTATTTTCTACACTGATCTTTGCTATATTTTGTAGGGAAGAAAGAGCTTGTAAGACTGTCTTCTATGCTTTGTGGTTTTACGATTCACACTTCTGAGAAAAACAAATTATATCTCGATTCTGACTTGGTCCATAATTTATGCGGCTTTCTGTATTCTTGCTAGTTTTGGATCAGTTGTGTGATTCTACACATAGTAGTTCATGCAAGCTGGTAGACTGACAAATAGATCATTGCCATTATCTAAAACTTGAAAGCGATTGCAAAAGAGCAGAGAACTATGTTGTGAGCTTCTCGTTAATGTAGACATTTAATCAATGCATTTAAAAACTTTTCAGTTGAAATCCGTGCTTTTAAGTTATTTTTGGACAGCCGAAAATTGACAGTTCATTGCCGGTGCTTGCTTTGTTATTAAAGTTGCAATTACATGTTCTAGGATCGGAAAACCCCCATATTTATGGCTATTGCTTGTGCCATACTTTCCATATGGTACCTGAACTTCTTTGTTGTCTAATAGGACGGATAGCTCCTAAGCACTGCAGATATTCAGCCACTTCTCTGCTTAACCTTAAGTCTGATATCCTGCATATGAATGTTAGTTCTTGCTAAATGAGCTGTTCTTTAGTGATCAATGACATTTTCTTTCAGCCTACCTCAATCATTTAGTTTGTCTGATACCTATATTATGTAACTTTCAGTGCTGGAGAGCGGCTTCTTTTCTGAAACATAAGGTGGACCACAAAGAATGTCTTGCACTTGCTAAAAAATACTTGAGGTATACGTGCAGTGAGGAGCAGGTGGGTTCTGTTTATTCAAGATTGCGGATGTTAAAGAAAAAGTTCTCCAATGTTGGGGCATTAAGACATGAAGACAAGCCAAATTCCTTGGAAAATCAGTCATCTCTGTCAAGAAAAGAAGATGTCCGTCAACAATTGCATGGAGGGATTTTGGAGTCGGCCTCATCTTATCTTCAAGAATCAGAAGTCAAAGAGCAAGCCCCTGCAGGCCAGTCTCCCTCGGAAGTTAAAGAGAACCTTATCTCATTGCAAGATGCGCTTTTAAAGAAAAGAGTTGATCTGATTGATACAATTTGCTCAAAAAGGAAAGATGCCTTCCTTCTAAGGAAACAAGTAGAACTCTTTGATTTTAATACAAGGAGGGAAGAAGCAAAGGCGAGGTTGAAGAGTGCACATGATGACCTCTTGGAGCTTATTCGTTCTGTACACACTGACGATTCAATAAGAAACGACAAAATACTATTGTTAAATAAATACTTCTCAAAAATGAGGTCTGAACTTGACCAGCATATGAAGTGCCAGAACGAAAAACTTATGGTTATGCTGGAAGATGCCGAAAAAATGGAGCAGAACATTCGGGACCAATGGCTAGAAGAAGCTAAAGCTGGCATTCTAGCAGAAGATTTTGAATTGCTTCCTTTGGTAGAAAGTGGATTCAGGCTGGAGGAATGCAAGGAGGTTGTTGAAGCATTCGAGTCTCATAATGGTTCGAGAGGCAGAACGCCCGTATCTAGATCCGCTACAGATCGAATGTGCACTGATATCTTTACATTCCCTGGCATAAGAACTGGAGCAAGTGAGAATGATTTAGATAGTTCATCCACTTTTTCTAATGGAAGGTTGGAAGATGCGCAAATACATGCTTCACGTTCTAGAAACACAACTGAAATTGGAACAATTTCTGAAATCGTGGAAACTGTTCCACCTAACGTGGTCGTAGTGGAATCTACTGAACCAACTAGAACATTTTCGGAGATTCCACGTCCGGGTTCAGGTCTAGTTTGTGATGTTATGGAGATGACTGCCCCTGGAATATCTATTGGAACAACTGAAAACCAGTTAGACATGCCATCAACCTTTTCTACTGGAAGGATGGAAGATGTGCAAGCTCCACCTTCTCATTCTAGCAATACCACTGAAGTAGAAGCTATTCAAGCAAATAGAATATTGGTTGGAATCCCAGAAACGCTTTTGTATAATAATGCTGATGTGGAATCTATTGAGCCAAACGAGACATCTCCAGAAATTCCTGCGACTATGCCTGCAGGGAATACTGACATACCCACGGACAATGGAAGTTCATTTTCTGAGTCAGTCATGAATGTATCAGATAATCAGCCCGACACTACACGTTTGGTGCCTCTAGAAACAAGTAGAAGAATTGCTGAAAACCAAGAAACTGTTCCACATAATATTGTTGCATCGGGAGAACCAAATGAAATATCTGCAGAAACTCCAGCAGATATTCTGCCTGCAGGAGATGATGTTATAACCCGGGATGCTGGAACTCCATTTTTCGAGGCAGATGATATGAATATATTAGCCAATCAGGTAGATCAAAATGAAACATCTACAGTAAACCCATTGACTATTCCGTGCTCTGGGGATCGTGACATGACTGAGGATGGTGGAGCGCCAGTTCCTGAGTCAGATGTTATGAATGCAGTAGGTAATCAGCATGTTACTATGCATATGCAGCATATGATGCCCTCTGTAGCGACATCATTGCCTCAGGAAGGACCCGCCGAAATACGTATAGATTCTTCGGTAACGACGACTGAAGCACTAGTCGACAGGAATATACATGAGGGTGAAGCTAATCCAGAAGGTGCTCACATGAGATCATCTGCATTACAACACTCTGTAGGCTTACGTTCCACTTCCCATGCATTAAGAGACTCTTGCTGTGGAAATTCAGCAAGACCTAATCTGGTATAGTCCTGTGCCTTCTTTTTACCTTAGTTATCTCTACCTGCCTAGTGTTTTTTCAGGCACTTTGCATTGGAAGTTATAATTGCGTTAAAGTGAGTTTTAAGTACACTTGAAGATGTAGTTAGCTGTATGAACTAACTCTATAGTCTATACTGAAATAATGATAAGCATAAATGGCTTGAAGAGAAATAGAGAGAAAGCTAACCAATGAAAAGTGCACTGAGTTTTGTTTATTATAGAATTCCAACTTGCTTCAATATTTGGATCTTTACTGGTATTTCATTTGTGGCTGGTGTTGAGTCAATCAGTTCTACATAGTAGCTCGTTTCTGGATTCCTTAATTGGTTATTTCAACAAAGTAACTAAAATACTGGTGGGTTGATTACTTTAAAAAGTCAAAATGTCTATCAAGCCCTGAAGTTGCACGCTATAAGACATATATGGCTAACATTATTCGTAGTCAATGCTACCGATAGCGGATAACGTAGAATAGCGGTGGGGCATTGCTAAAGCTATTTGGGACTAAAGCGGCAAAAAACACAAAATCAAATAGCAGGCCAATTTAAATATGTTCAAATATTCAAAAAATAAGAAAAGTAAAGAAAAGTCTAAAAATTCTGTAAATGCATATTTGATTATTCATAGAGATCCTAAGCATGAAATAGATATATAACAATCACATAATATTAACAAAAGTACTATACAAAAGGAAAAAGACCACGTTATTTGTCCCATTCTTTCAACTTTCAAGTCTCTAATAGAGAAATTCTCAACAATAGAAAAACATTGAGCAACATAATTGTATTAACTATTTGAAACTTAAAAATGAAGCCTTCAAATATAGATAAATGAGCACTATTTACAGCTATTTGCTTCTATTTACCTCTATGTGCTGCTATTTGCAGCTATTTCGCGCTTTCGAGTGCTTTGGCGAGTGAAAAGCACTCATGAGCGCTATGCTTCACCGCAATCAATGAAATCATAGTGATAGGCTCCGCTACCGCTATTTGCGCTGGTATAGCACCGCTATCGGCTGCTATTTACAACAGCGTTCGCAGTAAACTTCATCTAACTTATGCCAACATTTCAGATATTCCACTTAATTTAATTTCTACCCTCAACTTATTAAAAGGAATAAATATCTTATTTGGAAAATTGAAATATGTTCCATCTGTCAGGTATTTCAGATGTGACTTAAGGTATTGTAATACATTGCAAATTAGTTTGTAATCTGTAGAAGCTGGTGGCAGTGCTCTTTAAATTAGCCTTCTGAGAACCACAATATATATTCAGCAAAAATGAGAGGGCATGTGTCTAGGACATCGTTGTATTTTTTTCCGTTTTTCCTATAGTGAACATGTATAGTGGCAAATTCTGATGTTGTAAGCCTATAATGCATTACCAGGTACTGCCTGTAGGCGAGCATGATATGCTTAGTTTGGATGGTAGAACTGAATGTGAGGAAGGCCCTAGTTCTCCCCCAACTACGGGTCCTTATGCATCCTTGGGGCATGTTTTGACCCCGCAATTTGAGCCAACCATTAAGGATATGCAGACTTCAAATTCTACCCATAATCTGGTTTCTCCTATTGCCACTTACTCTACCGAAGGAGGAGGGCTCTGCACTGAAGTCGCACATTCTAGTCAATTGCTTGCATTGTCAATGCCACAGCCAAATATGGCTGAAGAGATGCAGGTTGAAGAATGCAACCCATTGTCACCTCAATCCATACTGCATCCAGTGATGCCACCAGAGACATTGGGAATTCTTCGTCCTGAAAACATGAGTTGTTCTCCTACCTCACAGACTGAAGTGCTTGTGCAGCAGTCAATTAGAAGTTCTCGTGTTTCACAAGAGCGAGGAGATCGCCTTCTTCAGATATTACCAATGGCTTCTTGTATTCAACCGCACCAGCTTCATCCTGACCCACTTCAGAATGAACTTGTGAGGCTACAAAAGCAGGCTGAGCATCATAATAGGATGTATGAAGATAAGGTTGTCCTGCAGAACTCCTTTACAGTCCTTGTCTTATTTTCATTGTGAAGGCATTTGACCCATATTTTGCTTCTTTTCTTATTTAATACTTGTTTTTGCTGTATAGAAGCGGCAACGTAAACTTGAGTGTGAAGAGGAGCTAGACAAGGTTCGGAAGAAATATGAAGCATTGCTTAAAGATGACGAAGCTGAATTTCATCAGCAACAAAAGATGCTAGAAACAATGTACAGCAAAGTTCTCGTCAATAAAATTTTAGCCGAGCAATTTAGGACCAAATTTATTGATCCTAAGGCTGGGACATCCTCTGCCTCCCAAGGTACCAAATTTGTGGCGGCCATGCAGTTGTAGTTTATTTTTATGCTTCATCCACCCATTTGCTCTGCAAGCTTAGCTTCTTTGAAATGATATATCTAAACTGTTTATAGTGACTGAATAAACCTTCACTTTTTCCATCATAATTATATGCATTTGAAGTTAAACCTTCAAAATTTCTACTTACTTGATATTTGTATGAAGTAAAAGAGTACATTTTTTGTATGGAAGGATTCCAACAAAAGCAAAACACTAAATTTAAATTCATTCATTTAAATGTTCATGACTTTAGAACCAACTAGATAGCTGCTATGTTCTGAACCGTGACATTTTTTGTTCACTTCAGCTCGATCTTCAAGTCCAATGCAGCAGTTTCTTCAGGCATCAAACCCGTTACATGCGCAGGGGCCACCATCAACTTCAGGCTCTTTCCATATTCCAACCTCAGCTAACCTACCTTCAGCTGTAACTCCATCACGTGCGTCAACTTCACTGCCTTTATGCGGATCAGGAGCTACTCAATCCCACATTCAAACCTTAGCTAACTTACCTCCAGCTGTGACTCCAGCACGTCCATCAACCTCACTGCCTTTACGCGGATCAGGAGCTACTCAAGCCCACATTCCAACCCTAGCTAACTTGCCTCCAGCCACAACTCCAGCCCAAATTTCAGCTGGTTCTTTTCGCCATAATCCTTCAGTTGTCTCTAGAAATCTTGTCAGGCCCCAGTTCAGCAACAACATGCTTCAAGTCCCTCCAAATCATCAAGGAGCAACTGATGCTCGGGCCCCAGCTGCACGTGCCATGGCCCCACATCTCCATCGCTTCGGTCCTCGCTCATCCATGATGCCACCGATTCTTCCACCAACCTCCACAATGCCATCGGTTCTTCCTCCAAATTTTCCACCTACATGTACAACTCCACCAGTTAATCCACCTCGACTTAGCAATCAACACCCTACAAATATGAGCGCAGCATTACTCTCTGCTACTACTGTGCCTCCTCTTAGCGGAAAATATTCACCTGTAGGATCGGGACAGCTGCCTTTTTCTCGAGTTGAATTGTCTCGTGATCTTGGGGCCACCACCAGTCTTGCTGCAGACTTGCCTAAACTCCCTGTAAATGATTCTGAAATGGCCACATCAACTGTGGTTGCCACACCGCCTGCTGCTTCTACAGATCCTGTTGTGTGCTTATCAGATGATGAATGATTTTGTTGACTGATTCAAAGTTTAAGGTTTATATGCAAAGGCTGACCGTATTCACTTAACACCTCCTTGTGACAAACCCTGAAGCTTGTATCGCCATCGCATTGTAATTAACCTTTCTAGATTTGAAACTGTCCCACTGGACAATTGTAAATTAAGCTCTTTAATGATTCAATTATCTCTCGCTGGGTTTATATATATAAAAGATCGGTTTACGTTGGGGTGATCTGTGAAGCGTAGTGTTTATGGTTATCTGAAAGTGTTAACCGTTAGCTGCTGATGTTTTCCTATTGAGATTTGAATTTAACATCTGTCTCAGCTTAAGCTTTTTTGCAGTCCATATTTGCTTTCAAGTTGAAGGCGGAAGAACCAAGTATTTCATCTGTATCTTGATTCTTGATGTATGCCTTTCGGTCAAAGAGGTGTATCGTTGACTAAACTAGAATGGTGTAATGAACTTATGCATGTTTTGATCTTGTTTTCCTCTTAACTTAAAATTGTGGGGGTGGTTTTTACGTTGATTTAGCGACAAATTATATTCAAGAAACCGAAGATTGATGTTAACTTAAAAGATCATGACCAACCAAAATGAACAAACATTCATCAGACAGTAACAATCCATTTATTTTTATGTACTGTATACCTGCAACTTCATGAATCAGCGCTCTCAAAACAAATAACAACAAACACAACAAACAGCAAACCCTTACACCATAACAAGAAATAAAAACTAAATTCTAGCAAATAGGAATCGGAGCTCCGTTCCACTCCGACAAGCACTCGAGCATCGGGTCGATAAACCTGCCATCGCAAATCGCATCGAACACCTTATCGAACTCTTCTCCTGGCGACGTCACCTTCTCTCCGGTGAGATAACCAGCTCTGAGCTCCTCCCTCACAAGCCTGTACAAAGGATAAGACCTACATTCCTTGATTCTATTCGGAATAGCCAAACACTCATTCTCAAACGCCACTCTCACCCCCTCGACTTCCTTCGGCAATGTTGCCTTCAGTTCCTCCTCAAACTCCAAAATCTTGTGGAATATCGCAGTGCTCGCCTCCTTCTCTTTCTCCCCGTTGTTCAGCGCATGTTCGACCAATACTTGCCTCAGTTTCTGCATCAACGGATATGTTGCGCTGCAAGGATCATCAATGTAGGCGAAGACGTACTCCCTGTCAATCACCTTGAGCAAGTCCTTCTCGCAGAACCTCGAGGGGTGGAGTTCACCATTCGCTCCCATCGTTAGTGTTCTTTTGGCGACTTGGCTCACCGTGTTCTTGACTGTGCTCCTCAAGTTCTCCTCCAAATGTCGGAGATCGATGGCTTGGCATAGACCGACCAAGAACGTCGATGACATGAGTTTTAGGATGTGGACCGCCTCAGTGGTCTTTCTTGATGAGATGAGACCGAGGGAGTTCACGTCTTGGTTGTGTTGCTCGGCGCTCTGGACGTGGTTCGTCACAGGATTCGCAAGGAATTGGAGTTCCGAGCAGTAGGATGCCATGGCGATCTCCGCACCCTTGAACCCATAATCCAAGCTAGGGTTTCGCCCACCCGATAGGTTCGAAGGCAACCCGTTATTGTACAAGTCATTGACGAGCTCCGAGAACTGAGCGAACATGAGCTTCCCGATTGCGGCGATGGCCAGCCGAGTGTTATCCATAGACACTCCGATCGGCGTCCCTTGAAAGTTCCCGCCGTGTAGAGCCTTGTTCCTCGATACATCGATCAACGGGTTGTCGTTCACCGAATTGATCTCCCGTTCAATTGATTTGGTCGATGAGCGGATAACCTCAATCAGCGGACCTAGCCACTGTGGCGAGGTTCGTAGAGCATAACGATCTTGTTTTGGCTTCTGTAACGGGTCTTGTTCGTGCAACTTTTTCGCCATTTTCATATACGAGCTTCCCTCCAGAATGTGCTCCATTATTGCAGCGGCCTCAATTTGTCCCGGGTGATGCTTCAATTTGTGCGTCAGATGGTCGGTATACTCGGGCTTTCCCTGCATCACCTCGCAAAATACCGCTGACAAGATTTCGGCCAACACGGCGAGCACATTCGCGTCGAAGAGAACCGTCGAAGCGAGCCCGGACCCGACGGCGGTCCCGTTGACGAGAGCAAGGCCTTCCTTAGGCTGCAACTCGAAGAACCCACCATCAATTCCGGCGAGCTCGAAGGCCTCGGAGGCGTCGACTGAGCGGCCGTCAGGGGCTACGGCCCTGACATTGGGACGGCCAGTGAGGATACCGGCGATGTAGGAGAGAGGGACGAGGTCGCCAGAGGAGCTGATGGTGCCTCGGAGGGGAAGGCAAGGGGTGATGTTGGCGTTCAGGAGGCGAGTTATCGCCTCGAGGATCTCGAATCGAATGCCGGAGTATCCCTGAAGAAGGGTGTTGATTCTGACAAGCATCGCCGCGCGAGTCGCCTGTGACGGCAACGTGTTGCCGGATTCCTTGCCGGAGCCGAATATTCCGGCGTTGAGAAATCTGAAAAGGAGAATGTTCCGTCAGTCACATCACGGTCGGGCACACGATACGTTGTGATAATTTATTTCAAACATTAAAACGTGAAAATAAAATTATAAAATTACATTACAAATAAGGGTATGATTCCAAAGTTGATACCTTAACCATTCAAATTAATTTACTCGTGTATTTGTCCCACAATGGTTATTAGTGTTTTTGAGAAACTCCCACTTAATTATGCGAAGTACTATTTGGCTCGCGGGGGGCCCGTCGTGAGCCAAACTCACGTGAGGAGGAGGGGGGCAGGCCAAGCTGTGGGGCCCACTAGCCTGCCCCCCTCCTCCTCATGAGAGTTGGCTCACGGCGGGCCCCCCGCCAAATAGCAGCGTTGATTAATTAAGAGCTGTTTGGTTGGTTTCTTTTGCCACTGATTCCCTGTTAAAATTGACAGTTTGCTATCAGTTTTGACAACTTTCTTGTCAAAACGTTCTTTTTAAGACGTTTTGGCAAGAAACCTTTCAAAACTAACAGCAAGCTGTCAGTTTTGACAGAGAATCAGGGGCAAAAGAAGCAAAACAAACGCGCGGACAATACGTGCTCGTCAGCGCTGAGCAAGGACATGATACATGCCTTTCTTTCCTGTCTCATCATTATGTTCAACGAATAATAAATGTTAAAAATTCACATTTGTCCGTTTCAGCAAGCCCTCAAAAGAATTTTATTTTATATTTTTCCAATTTTAGACACCTTTTATACAAGATCACTAAGAAATTTTCCTTTTCTAGCTACCACTAAAAAAGAAGTTAATCTTGCCAAGAAAATAGGCATCCAGCAGATTCTATTCCAATCTTTATATGTCTTCTACTCCTCTACACAAATGAAAGAATCCAAGATTCACTATTCATACTACAGTAGTTTTTGCTGAAGCAACAGTGACTGGATACTGCGACAAGCTCCAAAAAATAACTGTAGCACACGGGGAATACTGTAGCAATTTTTAAAACTATAGCTGGGTGGGAACAGTAGGAGCCTAAAAAATTTAAAAAACATCATTGCAGTATTTAAAAAAAATCATGATTACTGTAGCGAAAAGTTGATATATCATGCTTCGCACGGTGTTCACGACTAGTTTACAAATAAACCGAAAACATCAAATAAGATTTTCCGCATCAAAATCATATGTATATATAATCACAAACTAATGAATATGTCAAATTAAGTATACAGTACAAAACAAGATTAATGAGTAGTAGCTCACCTAATAAGCTCCTTCTGCAGAGCACCCCCTTGCTTAGTCCTCCTGTGAGAAGTAGCTCCAAAACCAGTGGTCACCCCATAACTATCAGTCCCCTTGCTCATACTCTCCATCACCCAGTCACTGCTAGCCTTCACCCGGGCCCGGGCCGACTCGTCCAATTCCACCCGAACCGACGGCCCATGGGCAGCAACAGCCGCCACCTGGGCCACCTTAAGCGTCGCGCCTTCGATCCTCACCATGGGCTCCCTGTAGTCCTTCACCATACTCTTCACTTCATCGAGGTGGCTCCCCGCTAGGGACTGCGCCGCTGCGGCCCAATTAAGGGGGTCGTTGGGTACGCAAAGCCCGTTATTGTTACCGTTAGATTTAACGGATTCCATTGACGAGGTTTGAATTGATGAGTGAACGGGTGATTGAAGATGAGAAAATGTTGGTATAGAGGCTTTTGAGTTAAGGTGAAGGGTTGTGACCGGGAGGGAATTTATAGAGTTCGAAGCGTGTGGTTGGTTGGTGGGATTGAGAAGGGATGTCGACCGTTGGATTGTGTGCGGGAGGATGGTTGTGATGAGGGACACGTGGAGGTTGGGGGGAGGCGCGTTTACTTTTATTTATTTTTTATTTTGAATTGTCAGAGGAGAAGAAGAGGGGTGGGTGGGGCGAGGGAAAACGTCAGCATTTCAACAATTTTGAGAAGGGTTGGTGGCGATGGACTCAGCTTATTTGTTAAATCTGCTAATGCATGTTCTCTCGGTATCCTGTTTTTAGTTATTAATAGAGCATATAATCGTGTATTATATATGTAGTATATCATTTTTATTTTCATTTTTACTTTCTCTCTTTATTGACCCTTCCCATATTAAGTCTTCATCTTGTATAAATGCACGTCACCATCCTCTATATTAGGTAGCATATGAAATATCAAGCATTCTTCAATATTCACACGGTATTAGAGCAACCCAGGTTCAAGCGCCACTAGCTGCGAGTTTAAAGTAGATTTTCTAAGAAAATTTGACACCGCCGCATGTCTAGTTCCGACTTGTAAAAAGGACGTTCAACCTGCGGTGACATATTAGAATATAAAAATAACTCTCAACCTGTACTGTAACTTCATAATTTTATGTATACTCGCATATTAGTTTGAAGATACATGTTAACTCTCAACCTGAGTTTTTATAGTTGTCCTCTGTAGGATTTTTCAGCATGCCTTATATACGGAGAAAATGCCAAGTGATTTCGTTCTCTTACATAATTACTACTTACTAGTGTAATAAAGGATTGCCTATTCTTAGATTAGTGCGAGTGGTTTGAAGATTAGTGCATTAATCCATGTTTCATTCTTTTCTTGATTCGTGATCAACTTTCTTCACATTTGTATATCGGGCCCTAAAAAACATTTGTTTATTTAACGATATATGTTTTAGTATTCCATTTTCTTTTTCCACAGTTAAAAGTGAAAAGGTCAAACTATGAGATAACTAAATAGATGAACTAATTAGGCGTTATTTCTTGAAGTGCAATTATGTTGTTGTTATAAAGATAGATTGATTTAATTTGATCGTGTAGACCTTTTCTTGCATGGAGAAGGTATTCCAAGTTAAAAAAAAAGAAATATGTATTCAATTGTGGCGCCCGCCTGCCGGGGGGATGGGGGACAGATGTGTGTGGGAGGAGTCCAGGGGCGGTTTCCACAGATAAAAGTGAAAAAAAAAAAAAAAAAA